>JAPQLA010000004.1:25251304-25267889 GCA_029822935.1 Naso vlamingii | reverse complement strand
AGCTAAGCTAATTAGCGGTGGGCGAGCTCTGCCCGTCTCTTCCTTGTTACTGCATGCACAGTCCAAAGAATGGGATCAATGTTCTTGTCCAGAACAAATTACAAAAAGAAAAAAAGTTGGTATATCATTTCAGAAGGTAAAAGAACAAAAATTACTTCTGGAAAACGTCACAGAGCGGGATCATCACTTCATACTCAATGAACTAAATAAAGCATATTCACACTCTGCTGTCCAGCACACAGGCACATTGACACGTTTCACATGACGCTGGAAAGAAACACACACCTGTACAAGAGTCCAGACACCAGCTGACACCACACACACATTAAAAACACAAGCAGCACGTCATCTGACACTGACTTACATCTTAGATTGAAAACATAACAAGGTTTCCTGGCAGGTCTGACAGCTCTCACACATCAGGATAGTGAGTAACAAAAAAAACTGTGAACATCTTCATCTCTCCTGAATGAATCGCTCCAGCTTGTTTGTTTACCACAAAGAAATGAGCACAAGTCAACACAGGATCTCAGAGAAAGTCACCTAATGTCTCCACCATGTCTGACGTCTTTTTAAGGGCAGACAATAACAAACTACAACCCCAACACAGAAAATAAAAAATAAAACTCAAACTTTTTTTTAACTTAAACTCAACCAAATACAGAACAAAAACAATTTAAGGTTTGATCTCATCAGCTTCACTGATTTCTGTATTTGTTTACTCTGAATTTGATGCAACACGCTTTAAACACGTTCAGACAGAAGCGAGCCAAAACTGTTTGGAACCTTCACAGGTGAACAGGTTGGCTGGTAACAGGTGAGAGGATCATGGTTGGGTTTGAAAGGAGCATCGTGGAATGACTCAGTCGCTCACAGGAAGAACAGAGAGAGATTCACTGCTTTGTGAACACATGACTGGTGAAGAAAGCTACATGAGCTCAGGAACAGGATTCATCTGTGAATGACTGCATTCTGTCTTCGTTTACATTTCACACAGCGTCTCAGTACTTAGCAGAAAGACCGATTATACCTGTGAAGACAACACGTGGGAGCTGGAAACTGGGTTGCCAGATGTTTTGGAGCCATCGGAAAAATTTTTTAGGGATGTTTCTGTCAAGTTTCGGCCGTGTCAGTTTCCGTGTGGCCTGAAAATCCAACACTGATCTTTGTCAAATCCTTTTCACTTTCTGCCCTCCACTTTCCTGTCTGTTTCACTGCTTTTCTGTCAGACAGGAAAAGGAAAACATTGCCAGTTCTTCAGGATAGGAACGCTGGACGTCGTCCACGTGTTTGTGCCAGCGAGCCGCCTGTTGCGCAGCAGAAAGGCTGCAAACATGTTAAAGTGGCATATGGGCCGCCAGCTGCAGGTGGCGGAGACGCTGGGATAAATTTGAAGCTTTTCACAGATTTTCAGCGCATGAACGATTCAGACACTTGACACTACATTAAGTATGTGTCGGCAAATCTGCATTAATGTTTTTGAGGTTTGTGCGTGTGGTTCTGAATCTGCCGTCGTGACAGCATGACGTTCAGAATCCACCTGGAACGTACGACCAAACTGATCATACACATGAGAGGAACAAGTTTATCAAAACAATCTGCAGGTTGTTGGTGTAAACCAAAAAGTTCTCTTGCCCAGTTGATTCTTGGAAGAGAGTTTTTACTTGTGTCCCCTCGGGGCCTCCATAGTTTACAGATTTTAATCATGACGTCGTCTGACACCGACTATGGGACAGAGCGGGACCTTCTGACCTCAGACTCTGCCTCACCAGCTGAAGCCCTTCACAGGCTTTAATGCGTTTCGGTACACATTGTGCCATGTGCACAACAGCTACCCTGCATGTCCCGTCTTCCCTCACAGAACTGGACATGTGCGTCTTCAGAGACTAACCCTACAAAGCTCTTCCAGCACGAGAATGAGTCTGGGTTTGGCCTTCAGCTGCTTTCGAGCCCTGACGGAGGGGCTGGTGATGAAGAGCGAGGAAGAGTTGGCGATAAGCTTTTGCTAGCTTGCTACATTATTAACTTCTCCATTAAAACAAACGTAATATTCCTTCATAGCCTGCTTGCTTGCATGCTATGATACTTCTGGTGACGTTGGAGCCCGGGGGGGAGGGGCCCAATCGAATGTTGTGTTTACGAGCTGCAAGAAAAAAATGCTACTGACTCAACCTTTAACAAAAGCAGCACAAGTTTTTGAAATAAAATGATCATTTAAACCACAAACTCGTTAAAGAATGTCAATGACATAAAAGTCAGACCAGATATCAGTTTTTAGTGCCCTGTGCGAAAGTACTGATGGCTTCATCCGCGTCTCCTCTTCAGGACCAGATCACCGTGAACAACGTCAGACTCCCCCTGACCTTCAGCCTCTCAGGGTGCACTCACTGTGCCGAAACAAGAATGTCCCCCTCCTCCCCTCTTTATTGTCATCACGCTAACATCCCATAATAATCTTTCGGCATTTTGTAATTCGGCTGGTTTGAGAGAACTCTAGACCTCTGCTCCTCTCCCTGGCTCTGGATTCAGACGGTGACGAGACTTTTGGCCACTCATTGGTTATTTCAGAGAGCATGTGTTCCTATTGGCTTCCTCTTAGCGATGGGTGATGATGCTAAGAGCTGATTGGCTGTTGAAACAGGTGACGTGCCTTACGCTCTAACACTGGCCTCTGGTGACTTGGCGAGCTGAGCTGCAGGCGACGCCGTCAGCCGGCTTGAGTCGAGCTGAGACGGAGCAGTTTACACCGCTGCAACTTTCCCTGCAACCGTTTGGTCTCAGTTCAGACTGGACTTAAAACAGAGACAACAGACGAGATAAAACACGGGGCGGAGCGAAAACAGGGAGGGGAGGGGGCAGCAGAGCTGATTCCTTAGGAGTCTCATTAAATCAGCAGTTTTAAGCACATAACAATTGAACAGATCAACTGATGAGTCGGCACTTCAGCTTCACAAACAGACATGAATGAATCAAAGGATGGATGGATTACATAGCTATTAATCACCTGCGTGGCAGAGATTCACACTTCAACTCTACATACAAACTTAGTTTGTCAGCACTCGAGCAGGTGTTTGTGTTCCTGCTGATGTCATTTTATGTCTCATAAATTCTAGATTTAGGTCTCAAAAAAAGTAAACTGAAAGCTTTTCCATCTTACAGGGTTACAGTTGTCCCTAAATTATTCTTTTATTAATGTACCCATGAGAAATGCAGGACAATGTGAAAAGTCTATAATGCACAACACAAAAAATGCATTTTAGCAGCATTTGAAATATAACTTGGCTACTGAAAACAGTGATTTGAGGTCAATATGGCTCTTCAAATATTTCTTCAGAGGCGGTTAAACCTTACAGATTAAAAATTTTTGGAGTGTTTTCTTACTTTCAGACCAGCCTACTTTGTTAAAATGGCAGAGAAATAAGTCATTGGTTGACACGGAGTATTTTCTCATTTAGGTACGAGTTCCTGCTCTGTAACAGAACAGAGTTTGTGTCTCTAAAAAGGATTCGTGGTCTTTCAGTTAAACTAAGAACCTCATCAAACTTTTCAGCTCAGCTCCTTGTTTTCCAGGATTTTTCCAGGACTCCCCAATGGACTGAAACCACAGAGCCCAGGATTTTGTTCAGAGTGTTTGATGACCCTTTGTGAAGTGTTTTTAGGATGAGAGGAAGTGATCATACCTATGAGAGCCTGGAAGAGGTTGCTCTGGAAGATGTCGATGACCCTCTGAATGGAGTGTCGGAGCTGCCGGTCGTCGGCGTGCTGCAGCTTGGCTCGGTACTCCTCCAGCAGCAGCAGAGCTCGCTGTGCGTCTGCACGACAGGAGGAGGAAGCAGAGGTGAGTCGGGGCTACGCAGAGCACGGCGTTCACCGCTGCCGCTTCAATCTGAGCATCAACGACTAATGAAAAGTGAGGTGAGTTCGATGGCGGCAGAAAGTGTCTTCAACTCGACAAACAAGCCACACACGACTCTGAACGAACAGCTGCTTTACTGCTGCGTAATCCCTGTGAGCTGAAGCACTGAGAGCTCCACTCAGACCACAGCGCATTACTTAATACTTTAATATTTACTTAAATGTACTAATACCACCAAGTTTTCCAGACCGTGGGAAGGTTTTACTGTAGGTCAGTGTTAATGGTTGGTTTTACCACCCAGCAGGATTTCAGGTCAGTATATCAGGATCAGAACAGAGGGAAGAAAGACCACGTCTGTGTTTGTAATGCAGCAAAGCTTCTGATTCTGCTGCTGCAAAAACAAAATTCTGATCAAAAAGGAAACTACAGGAATTCAGAATAAATGTTCATGTTTAAAAAAGTAACAAATACTGATCCGAGAATGTGTGATGTTTATTTAATGACTGAAATTAGTTTGAAATTTAACTTAAAAAAAGACTTTTTAAAGTACCTGGAAAAGAGTTCAATGTAGAGTTTAACCAGTGAATGTAGCGCTGCAACTAACCAATATTTACATTATCAATCAATAAGTGATTATTTAGTTTTCAGAAGCTGTCAGATAAAAAGTGACAGAGCACAATAAGATCTTCAATCAGTCTAAAACAGAAAAACATTCAGTTCAATATGAAATCAAACCGAAATAAAAAAGAAATCCTCACCGTTAAGAGTTGGAGCCAGAGCATGATCAGCACTTCTACTAGATAAATGACTCAACGAATGAATTAACTGTTTAGAAAATAGTTTTTACAATTCTGTTTCAGAGAGGAGCATCAGGTCAGCAGCTGGAGAAACCGACACATCTTCAGCAAAACAAAACTACAAGAAATGAGGCGATGAATTTCAGATGATAAAATAAATGTGTCTTAAATACAAATCTGAGACGACTGAATGTCTTTTTGATTCATATTACCGACTGAATGACTGAGAAATACACACAGAAAACAACCACAGTCATCAATAAATACACGACTGCCTGAAACATCCCCTCTGAAAGGCTCGAGTGTCTTCGATGAAACTTTTTTATCACATAAAAGTTGGCTGGTGTGGTTTTGTTTTAGTCTGCCTCTGCTGAAAAACACTGCAAGAAAACACAAGTGGAGATAATAAACCGATTAATGATCAGTGTTGAGACAATCGATCAGCCCGTCAACAGAAAATTAATCTACAATTTCAGCTAACAGCTCGAGTAATTTGAAGCTAAAATACCAAACGTGGTTTGGTTCCAGCTTCTCAAACGTTACGGTTTTATCTTGTAACCTGTTTTATTTCATCGTGAACTGAAAATCTGTTGGCTGCACAAAACCAGATACTCAGAAAAATCACTGAGAGAAACTGTGATGAGTTTAATTATGACTAAACAGCAAGCTGGTTATTCCAAAAAAAGGCACATTGGTATGAAAGTATTTGTCAGTTTCCATCCCAACTTTAAAAAGAAAGTCAAAATATTGATTAAGGGAAACTTGCCACGGTGAATTGATCACTGCAGGTGTTTTATGGAGGTTTCATTGTTTTTTAACTGCACTAAACTGGCGTGACGGACAGGCTGTCTGAATAAGTGAGATTTGTTTTTTTAAACACATTAATCATTTAAAAAGTAAATATATTTCTCACACAAAAGTCTTTTTTTTATTAACTGAAGGCAGAACTTCCACATGATTTGATGCACTTTGGTCGTTTACAGTGACACTCTGACGTCACACTCTGAACTGTGGGAATGTTTCCAGGCCACTTTTTTTTTAATGTTATTGACATTTTACAGATCAGGTGATTATTGATCAAAGTTAGACACAGTTTAGGAGTGTGATTATTTCAGGATGACAGTAAAGTGCAGAAGTTCTCCAGGACATAATCATGTGTTTTAATTTCCATGTTAAGCTGCTTGGAGCGCGCCGTGCTGCCTGTTGAAGAGCCTGTAAATATTTCATTAATATTAGAGTTTATTTTTAGTTGGGCTCGTCTCCAGACAAGGTGCCCCATATACAACTTGGTTAGCAACAGCGGCTAACCGGCTAGCCCCACTTTAACTCACTTTGCCAGCTGGCACGGCTCGGCTCGGTGAGGCCGAAGCGAGCCGTGTGGACCGTGTTCCGGTCGAGCTGAACCCGTGTTCGTGTGTCCGTGTTTGTTTCACCGCTGTGTGTCTTAATGCGACGCTGCGGTCGGACTTTCTCCAGCAGGCAGCCGTTAGCCGAGCTAGCTTGCTAGTTAATATGTAAAGTGAGAGCGGCTTACCTTTCTTTCTGACGGGCATGGTGCGGTCTGGCTCGGCTCGGCTCGGATCTAGAGCTGTGTAAGCCGCATACAGTCTTCACACAGGGCGGTTTTTATTGATTATTCCGCCAGTTAAGCCCCGCTGTCACCGCTCCAAGTCTGGGCTGAAGAAAATCCCTCCACGACGACACCAAGTTCCCTCCGAGCCAAACAAACCTCCAAAGTAACTGTCAGGGGAAAACCGACACGTCCAGCGAAACTAACAACAGCGACTCTCCGGAGAAAACACGGGGGGGAAAAACCCGCAAGAGTCCCGCTTCAAACTAACATCACGGAAAGAGGGTAGGACCCCGCAAAAGCTCCGGTGAGCTCCGTCCTACACCGACTCCCTGTGCGGTAGTTCCCCGTCAGACAGGCTCCGTGCCCCGGCGTGCACCGCGGTGGCGACACACGGCTGTTAAAAAGTGGAAATGTAGCTTTCACCAAAGTGGGACCTGCCGTGCGCCAAACACCGCGGAGGAAGCGTCCGGTTCCGTGCAGGCGGAGCGCCAGGCGAAGCATGCATGAGCTGACCGCCGCTGCTGCCGCGGTGGAGGGACAGATCAGCTCCGGAGCTCTGATGCTTTTTCCAGAAATAAACCAAACTTCAAAGTCCAGCCTGGCGGCACACCTCTGCAACTCCAGCCGTGCCAAGCTCACACTGATTTATCCCGCACTGGCACGCACGCTGCTGAGCTGCTCCCAGCACAGCCTGCGTTCTGCATTCGTGTCAAACTTCTCTCAGTGTAAATCCTTCCACTCCTTCTCTCCTACTTCCTCTTTTTCCTCATTCCCTCCTCCTCCTCCTCCTCCTCCTCAGGTCTACAAATTCCAAACTTTCCTCCAAAATGGCGTCGCACAGAGCTGGAAATGTGAACCATGTGATTTCCCAAAGCCTCCCCCTCCAACCTGCCGCCCAATCACGCAGCTCACCTACAAGACCAAGGAAGAAGAGGAGGGTCAGGGTGGAGGAAGAAAACTTTTGGATTAAGTGTAAGGAAAGGTCAAGCCTAAGAAAGGAGAGGACAAGGAGGAGGGAGGAGGAAGAGGAGGAAGAGGGGGGTGAAACAGGTTGGACACATACAGATGGGATTGTAAAGTTTAAAGGAAGCAAGGAGGGGAGGCCGGAACACTCCAGGATGAAGAGGGAGGAAAGATGAACAGATGAAAGAGTAGAATGACGATAAAGACAGAGGAAGAGGTGAAATCTGGAGGAAGAGGAGGAGTTGATGAAGAAAACATGAGTGCGAAGAGAAACGTAGGGGCCAAAACACTGAGGGGAGTAAATTTTGTCCCCTTCACACAGTTTGACTGACACATCTGCACAGCAGCTGTTTAGCTTAGCTTAGCATAAACACAGGGCGCAGGGCTCTGGCCAATCAGCTGTTATTTATCTGTGATTTGTATTTTTTGTCTGATGTCAAATGTAAACTTTTGTTCTGAAAGAAAATCACCAGACGAAATGTTCACATTTTACCTCCCTGCAAACCTCAGACAGGTGAACACCCAATAATTCAGAAAGTCAAACTTTGTATTGATCATATCACTGAGGCACAGTAGTCTCCTGTCATGCTGGAACAAAATTTTGTTTAATTTTTCAAATGTTTTGTGTTTTTTTGTTAAGGTATTTTTCTCTTTTGTTCTTTGCATCTCAGTTTCTTTATTATTTAGTCTATTTTGTTGTTTTTTTCCTCCAATTTTCACTTATTCTATAATTACTTATAGTTCTCTTCTGATTTATTTTTAAATTGATTATTTTGAAGGGAAAGGTACAGAAAAACAATCACAGATGCAAAAGCAGTGTCTGATGAACTGCACGAGTGTAAAAAGCCAAACCTGTTTCTCAACAGTCCATTTATGCCTGATATCTCTTTTACCAGGAATTTGTTGGTTTCTGTGTCTGTGATTTGGATTTATTTTGTCAATTTGATCATCTCTCTTTTTCATAAACGTCTCTCAGTAAACTGTTTTAGTCTTTTCGTGTCATGTTGTGTCTGTTGGTTATAAAAAAAATGTTTAAAGTAAGATAATTTTCCAGTTTTGCTTTTATATATTTTTAATTGTTTGATAATTAAACCTACTTAAAAAGAATTTCCCCCTGCACGATTAATCAAATTTTGCTACTCTGAGAAGACCAAGCAGAGCGAGGTCAGAGGTCAGGTGTTGAACCCTCCTGTAATGCAAATCCATGCTTTGGTTGTGATGAAGATGAAACATCCTCCTCCTCTTCATCCCCGTGTGAAGCCTGCCTCTTTGTCTGTCTTTGTCTCTCATGTGCAAACCACTCGAAGCTCTGGCCCAGATTAAAGAGAGCAGTTCCGGTGAAAGGGGGAGGCCTTTATTTTTAGACGGTCATGTTTAATGAATGACCTCGCCTTGAGGCTCGCGCTCGTCGTATTAAAGCAGAGAAGAAGAAGTCGTCTCTGCTCTCATCACGCCATCTGTCACCTCTTGAGAGCAAAACGGATCAAATTTGGCTGGAATTTGTCGGGACAGAGCTGTCCAGGGTCAGAAGATGCTGCCGATGACAGCTGGTCAAAATGTTCTTCTTTCAACAATAATAATAATAATAATAATAATAATAATAATAATAATAATAATAGTAGTAATAATATAATTTATTAGCAGCATTTGGTTAAAAATGAGAAACCAGGAAAAACAGTTAGGAACTGTTCGAATGTTGTTGAAAGATGGTCGCCGTTATTGCAAGCAGCAAGCTGTAGTTGCATCAGATAAATTTAGCTAAGATGAGATATTTTATCAAATTACATATTTGTACAGCTGTTAACCAGTGAAACCACGTACTAACAACAGCTTTTTATGTACCTGTAGCTATGGATGATTTGCTGTTTGTTGAAATTTTGTCTAAATTTAGAAATATCAGACGTAGAGTTTGAAATAGGAAGCCAACGGAGAGATAATACTGCTTAGTTCTTTGTAATTCTGGATTTTATTGTATGATGTGGGTGGGAAATGGATCAAGAGCACATCACAACATCGGAGAGGCGACGACCCCCTCCTGCTCCTACTCAGAGGCGCTGGGAATGACCATTTTTAACATTACCAAAACCCCATTCATACTGATCCAAGAGGAAGACTGTCTGTCCAACAACATTCACAACCAGGAGCAGAGTTTTGGGCCTCTTACATGTAAGAAGACGAGTTAACCGAAAATCCATTAATCCATTTCCCATGTGCCTACAAAATTTCTCCCATCTGTAATATTTTGGTCTGGAATTTGCCTCAATTAAGCAAAAAAAAAAGAACTTTTGGTGGTGAATTTGGGAGAGACCGTATGACAGCGCACTGGCTTATCTAACAAGCTGCTATAGAGGATATGTTCAATTCAGGCGCCCATTTGAATTGTCAACTCAGTTTTTACAGTTAGAAAAAATGAGATGACAGGGTTTTTTTAACCTCTTTTTTCAGGGAGGGTGCCGTTAAGAGTGAACTCTCTTTTTCAGGGATGCCCTGATCACACTCACACAGTTACACATTCACACCTGGGAGCTGCACTACGATGACGGGCTTATCCATGGCCACGGAGCAGCAACGTAAACAGGGTTGGCCCAAACCGTTATGGGGCCTTAAACAAAATTTGATTTGGGGCCCCCAGTAAATAAATTATCTTATTGGCAATTATTACAAACACTTGCTAAACTAGCAGTGAGCACCTTGTGCTGTAGCACGTCCATGGGGGAACTTTGAGAGAAGTGGACATGGAAGCAGACAATAGTTTTGCAAACTCGGAGAGCAGGTGATCTCTCAGTGACTATGTGGCAAGGTGAGCAGTCCCCCCGATTCTGCACAGCTGTAGCTGTGTTGCTTACATCACTCCATCGTCAGCCTGGCATGTTTTTACCTTTCTATGTTTTTCAACTTTAAATAGTAACAAATTCAGTTAAATTTAGTTCAGTGGTCTGGTGTTGATTTTTGCTTTAATATTCAAAGTGAGTCTTTTGCACGATAACATATCATTAACATAATGAAATTACTATATCATCAAACAATCAAACAAAAAAGAAGATTAATAAAAATTTGATGCTCTTGGGGGCCCCCTGCTGGTCACGTGGCCCTGCGCGGGCGCTTAGTTGGTTTATGCTTTGGGCCGGCTCTGGATGTTAAAAAAAAATTTGAACTTTCGTGGTGGATGTCAGAGAGACAGTATGACAAGCCGGAAGGAAGGAATTAGTTTATAGTTCTGACACATCTTAAATTTTGAGTAATGTTATTCTGCTACGGTTATGTTATAATGTTACATACAGTCAGATCGTCTTCATCAGTTCAATAAGAAAAGCAGTCGGATCATCTATGGGTTTGATTTTAACTCAGTCTAAATACGATCAGATTTATCAATTTGATATTAAATACGGGCATAAAGTTGGTCTCTGTCCTTGCGTAAAAAAAAAAAAAAAAAAAAAAGCATTTCCTTGTGTTGGACACAAGGGGCATTACCTGTTTTTCCAAAGAGACTGAACAGTGACAGTTAATATGAAGCAACTCATCAGTTTAGCTTAGCTTAGCTTAGCTTAGCTTAGCTTAGCTTAGAAACTGGAAACAGTTAGCCTGGCTCCATTTGAAGATAACAAACTCACCCCCATTCTCCCCTACCGTCCACCCATCCAACTGTCCACCCGTCCATCCATCCATCCATCCATTCTTCATTTGAGGCAAAGCACTTTTCTTTGAATTACTCTTTTTAAATTATTTTACTGATGTGTTGTATTTTTTCTTTCGTATTTATTTTTTTGCAAACAAGTTTTCAGTAAATGTGATGTTGTTGTGATGTCAGTATGAGCCAGACTGGCTGCATTAATGCTTATGATGAGTGTCTGAGCTGTATGCTGTGTGTGTGTGTGTGTGTGTGTGTGTGTCTGTGTGTGTGTGTGCTGCAATATGTGTCACAGACTCAGGCTGCCAAAGTCCAGATTTATGCCAAGATTAATTATGAGCATGTTGTTCAGATTGGGATGAAAACTGACATGACATGTGCAGTAATCACATAACAGTGTCAGACAGCAGCGTTCACACACTGCAGATTGTGATGCAGATGGACGGATAAATCCTGCTCTTCATATGTTTGACATGCAGCCTCTGAGCTGCTGCTGCAGCGCCGCCCTGCAGGGCTGAAGGCTCGCCTGTTTTTAAGTCAAGGTGTTTTATGGTGAGGCTCGAGATTTTAAAATGACTCAAAACTGTCGAATGTAGCCAGAAAATTAAAAGAATTTTAGGAAACTGCCTGTTTGTCGTAGCACAGTTAAAGTGTCTTCATAGAAGCAAAATTACAAATTTCAAGTTGACTTTAAATATCAGTTTAATCTTTTTGCCTCAGCTACTAAGACACATATACACTGTGTTTAGCTTAGCTTAGCACAAACACAAGAAGCAGGGGAAACTGCTAGTCTAGGTTCATCGAAAGAGAAAAATTTTGCACCATGTTGCATCTTGTCGTGTTATTTTTACACTGTATGACTTTCAAAGCTGTCAGACGGCTAATCTGACCACACAACAAGAGGTTCTGTCTTGTAATCTAGACGTTGTTGTGGTTTGCACATGACCAACAGGCGGTCATAGCTTACGTGATGTCTCACGAGGCTGAGACCCCGACAAAGTTGTCTGGTCTCCGGGCTGTTTCTACAAATGCAGTGAAAAACACAGAAGTGAGATGAGACTCCTGCTTGTATCCTTCACTCTCATTGGCTGTAGGTCACTACTGCTGTGGAAACAAATCCACACTTGGCTACAGGACTTGGACTCAGTCAGGTCCCGTGTCTTCTGGTGTCTGTGATGCATCACTAAGTCTGAGCCTTTGAAAAGTGAAATTTTAGTCACGGAGCACTGATCACATTTCGATTGCCACGTACTTCGTCTCATCTGGGGCTTTTGTCAGTGATTTGTTCAGTGACAGAAATGTAAAATTGCCGATGCTCTGATTTTCATTAAACACCTTCTTGAAAATTGAATTGGTAATATCTATCTCAAAAACTCAGCTTAAGGCTTCTCTGTGTTACAGTTAATTAGCAAATGTTAGCTAGCTAAACTGTCATGTTAAAAACAACAACAACAACAACAACAACAGCACATGGATGTGAGAGATCTAATATGATGCGGTATTGCAAATATTTCAAATCCAAACAGGTCTCCATTGTAGGAGACACCTATACAGCTGCCAACAAGGCTAATTAATACTTTCTGAATCGTGCATTTTTGATCCATCACAGTTATTTTAGGTTTAATATTTGCACTGGCACCTTACTACACTTGTCAGGAACCTGTCAGCCAATCAGAATGAAGCCCTGTCACTGTAAATCATTGAAGAGCAGAGTGGCACACATGAAGTCAAATCAGCTATAAAAAAACCTGGTGCTGGTTACAGTATTCCCCAACCATCACACACACACACACACACACACACACACACACACTGGACACACAGTGGACAATGTGCATTGTATCAACAGAACCACAATGGTGCAACAGTGTGTCTTGACATAAACTCTTACACAGTGTGTGTGTGTGTGTGTGTGTGTGTGTGTGTGAGGTCCCCGTTGGGATGCAGTGTGTGTGTGCTCCGTCTGTCAGCTGACCGTCTTCACTCCGGTGAATCAGTGTGTTGAAGCTTCAACAACGGAGCTTTTGTTGCTGTTGACAGCACGAAGCGGCGGCCTAGAATCACGCCGTTGTTTCTCTCTCACCTCATGTTTCTCTCTCGCTGTCCAGCCTGCAGATCAGCAGCGAGCAGCGGCCGTTTATCCCGTCGTCACCTGAATGCCACAAATCTGCATCGCACTGCAGCAGAGATGGTTTAAAACAACTTGAGGATTGTCATCTGAATCAAAACCACTGGCAGCTAAAACCCAGTGTAAGATTAAAATCAGTGGTTATTCATTCTTCCTGTTTGATTCCACTTTCTCCTGAAGGTCAAAGGTCACATCAGAAGGCAAAAGAGTGTAACACCAAGACTTAATACTAGTCCTGCATTTAAAACCCTATTTAAGTAAAAGTAGAAAAGACTATCAGCAAAGTGTCATTTAAAAATATTTGTCAAAATGAGATCAGTGTAAAGCGGGTGAGTAGGAGGCAGCAGGGGAAGGACGAAGGTCAGACAGGAGGAGTTCAGTGATTTATGAAGAAGCAGCAGTGTACAGGCACATCAGGGTTCAGGTTAAAAAAAGTTGAAATGGACCCCCTATGTCCTCCTGGGCTGATGAGAGAAAGAAGTTGGCCAGGTGGATGCGAGGGTCAGGTGACTGGGACAGGTGGAAAAGTCTGAGAACACCTGGTGGATAGGTAGAGACTGGCAGACCTCGTATGTGAGCATCTCTACTTGAGTCACTCACAGAGATTTTCATCTGACATGGAGGCTGTACAACAATGAAAGAAACAAATCCCATAATCCCACGCTGCTTTATGATGTCATCAAACTGTATCTTTAGTTTTCATGAGCCCTTCTCACACAGACTCTCCATCAGTGCTGCACTGAAGGCTCGCCAATTATTATTAATTTACACGGAATTGAGAAGTGCCAGCTTTCTACAGCGAGCCGGCGCTGGTGGATTCAAAGGAGCGGTGACCGGTGTACCGTTTAACACAACAGCGTTAGCATCAGTTTCCTCTGTTACGACAAATGGCTGATGTGCAACCACACAAATAAAAAAGGAACAAGTGCACGCACAAAACCTGCCTTGGAAAAGGCAGTGTCAGTGGGTCTGTTGTTTCAGTGGAGAAACCTCTAGTGGCAGAACAACATATTGTGTATTTGAGTCAGTGAAAGTACAAACAGCAACGTAAAAATACTCAAGTAAAAGTCCTGCATTCAAAAGTAAGTAAAAGAATGAAGTATCAGCAGCAAAGTATCAGAAGTAAAAGCACTCATTCAACAGAGCAGCCGTCCCAGAGTGGTAATGATTATGTTTTACATCATCAGACTGCTCATACTGAAATGTTGGAGCAGCATGTTACTGTTAAAGCTGCTGGAAGGAAAGAAAAAAAAAACATGCTGACTTTAAATAACATTTCTCAAATATCATATTTTTTGTTAAATATTGGAAAATTTTCAGCTGTTATTTAAATGAAACCATGTGAAACCATGTGTCAGTGGAAGCTTTCGTTTTACACCACAGGATGATAAAATGTTAGCGGGCACACGTCAGCATCAGGAGTCAATAATGATTCAGACTGACTTCATGTTTGAAAATCTCCCACTAAATACATTTAATAAAACAAATTAAAATAGGCAGGAAGCTGATAATCCAGAGTCAAAACAGTTCTTACTAGATGACAATAAAAAGAAATTCAACATACATCAATGTAATACAGCAAGTCAGTAACATTCACATCATTTTTCAAATCTCAAAGAATTAAAGAAAATAAAATTGATAAAACAAACAAAACTGGCACTTAAAAGTATGAATGGTTATTTTTAAAATCTGGCTTTATGTTGACATTTTTTTTAACAATAGGGGGAGCTACCTAACACACTTTTAGGAAAAGTCAAAGACCGGTGGCTTGAATATTTCATGGAAAAAAAGTTACATACAATTAAAAGACAGCTGCAGGGAAAATTGACCCGTCGGTGGTTCTAGTGTTAAACACTCAGCAGACATCTCAGTTAGTTGTAGCACCTTAACCTGCACGTCATCATATTCAACCCTCAAGTTGTCAGTCAGTGTCTGAGCGGATGTCTTCGCCCCTGATGCTTTTAGATATTTTTCTTTCAGCTCTTTCACTGTGCGCTGTTCTGTAACTTCATTATGTTCCCACTTGTACCACTGACTCCAGTGCACGCTCCAAGCACATTTGTTTGGACGCACAGCACAGTTTCCATCTGAGCCAAATGCTGCACATTGTCTTTTATCTGCAAAATTGGAATATTCACAAGGATATTGACAGCTTAAATGACACAGCTTACAATTAAGGGTACGTTTTCCACTATGAGATATCTGTTTGAACAGGTTTAATAACAGTGACTTCAATCTCAAAGTTGTCATTCACGATGATCTCTGCTTCGTGCTCTTTCAATTTGTCAAATATCTCTTTTATCTCTTGGAGTTTGGCGAACTCAACCTATACGTTGGGGTATTAGTCCTTTTGCTTGATCTGCACCCAGAACTTTCCATATCGGTGCCACTGATGCCATTCATGGTTATTGCCTTCAAGGTGCAACTGACTCTTGGCGTGTCCTGCAGCAGAAGCAATGACAAGCTTTGGTGAGTCTTTGCTGTATTCAGTGGTCTTTGATGCCAGATACTCTGTCTTTGTTCAGCAGCTCACTGGAATGTTCTTGATGTTTGTGCCATCTCTGATTTGGTGTTGGACTGGATCATTTCCTTGTCTTCTCTTCTCCTTTGTGATGTGCTTCAAAGAATTGGCCTTGTAGGTATCAAATACCAGAACCACCTCATCGAAGTCTCTGGTTCGAGACGTCAGTCTGCTGTAGAACCATTCACTTCAGTTTTTTACTGCCACAATTGTTGCTGGCTTCTTTGTCAACTTTTGGGCAAGAGCCATGCCATCCACTACTGCGATTTTGCAACTAGGATTACCATCTTGATTGGAGCTCAGAGTTTCAGTGTCCATTGGAGCTTCAGCTGTAGCTTGTGGTTACTTAGAAGTCAACAAAACAACTATTTAAACTTCTGATTAAATCCTACAAAAGGTCAAGACAGTGTGGCAAAAATACAGCTAATGAAAAACTGACTTTCATACCATGTCACATGTCAAATGTGCCTCCTGTCTTCCAGGTGGAGAGAGGGTCTAACTGAGCGTGTGCAGTACGGGTCATCACTTTAGCACTTGTCAATTATTCCCCAAGCTTTCGCCGACCCGTTCTCTAAATTTTCTGCCTTTACTCAAATCAACTTGCTTTAGCGTTTTATTCTCCTTTAGTAGCTGAGAAGCCAGATTTCTGGGTTTAATAATCATGATCATAAAATCAAGGATGTGTGGCAGACAGGATATGTTTAAAATAATGTACTGTTATAAATCTTTTCTTGAGTTACCCACTTACCAGGTTCCTATGTCACCTAAGAGCCAGGATAAGGAGAGAAGCATGAACTTCAGTTACGTGCATTAAACATCCAAGATGGTGACCTAAACCTGTGCCATTGATCAACTGTGTGTACTTCTAAATAGCATTATTGGATTTCCTGCAATCAGTCTGCCTTCAAAAACTCAGCCCTGCAACAAACCCTCTGCCACATCGTAGCCACTGTTGAGTCCGTACCAGCCTACGCTTCTAGCTCCTTTGCTTGCAACCTTGCCTGTTTTGATAACCTTGCTCTCCTCTGCCTTATGGAGGGTACGCCCCCTTCCGATCAAAGCCAGCAAAGGCCCGATCATCTGATGTTTGCAAATGACATCGTGTCTGATTCTCCTGTG
>JAPQLA010000004.1:25193044-25229019 GCA_029822935.1 Naso vlamingii | reverse complement strand
CAGCAGGGCCGGTCCCAGACATTTTGGGGCCCTGGGTGAGATTAGGATTTGGGGCCCCCAAACTGCTCCTGGCATCACTTAAACCACCATTAAATGTTGTCAGTTGGATTTTTGTTACTGTCGCATATAAAAACAGATTTATGGTTCCCCTTCTAATATTTCCCAGTTGAAATATTATGAATGCACATTTTTGTAAGCTGAGTCTATGTGTTTTGCTTCCCCTGCTGGGAGTTACAGATAAAAGTGGACGTGTAAATTGAAGTACAATTAAAAATCACCTTGAAAAATCAAAATCAAAATCACACTAGAGGAAGTACTTTTGGTAACACTTTCTATGAAACCTGTCTCTGTAATACATTATAACACATTAAGAACATATATAACACATTAGGGCATTATGAACACACATATAATGCATTACATTTGGTTACGGTAAGAGTTAGGGTTGACCCTAACCTTGTTTAACCTTGCTATTGTAGTTAATCTGCTACCATTAACCACATTTACCACCTTACCCACATCAACCATATACTCCGTTTTCACCTCGTCTTGTTATCAAAGAACCAGATACTTTCTGACAGTTATTTTGTCTTTTGTACTGATGATTTAACAAGAAGAGCTTCATGCTGATCAGATGTCTGAAGTGCTTCAGCTCAGAGTCACCAACTCTGAGGGAATACAACTTTTTCACGCAGGTAATATGAGGTGAAAACTTGCTTCACCTTAAAGAGAAATGTAAGTGCAGGTTGAACATAAGTGTTTCTCCGTCCTGCACGCTGGCTGTCATCAGAGGAGCATGTGTAATCACCTGACAGTGATGTCAGCGTGTACTGAAGCAGGTGGAGGAAGAAATCAAGTATTTTACTAAACTAAAAGTAAAGTAAAAACACAGTAAAAATACTGTGTTACAAGTAAACGTTACATTGCAAATACATTCAACTGACTCAAAGGAAAAGCAGCCAGAGGCGTGTTCAGACTTTTTTATCTGGGGTGTCCCAAGAGAGGCACCGGCTTATGCAAGGGTGGCATGTAGGATTTGGCGATATGTCAATCGCTGTGTAGAGGCTTGAAGTACCAACTCGTGTGCACATGCACATACAAGCACTGAAATGGTATTAACTTGCCACTTTTGTTCCCAGTTCCCATGTCTACTTACATTTACTGACATTACAGCGTTTAAAGTTAAAGGCATTCTAAGTCTTGTGACGCGGTGTCTAAACTAGTCACGTACAGCAAACATCTCCTCACGATCCGCTGGCTGTCTGTCCTCTGAATATGCTGTAAAAAAGTCTGTGTGGACAGCCCAGGCTCCAAAAACGCCAACAAAAACACTGTGGTCCAGGCTGCACCAACCAGCCAATCACCGATAAGAGGGATTGGGGGGTGGGGCTGGGGGTTTGCGTGTGTGCGTGCACATGAAGGGGGGGTGGGGGAGTGGTGTAGACGAGAGAAGTTAGCTAGAGGAGATCTAGGACGCCGACGCCGACAGCGAGACAACAACCAGTGTTTTTGGGAAATTTGAAACGGCTGACACAGGACCAAAAAGGAGACGTCCAGAAGCACCGAGAGCCTGAAGAAGCTGTTTGGGCCATCACCGCAGCAACGTTATCATCAGGCTAGCAGGAAATTTCTCTGACATGCACGTTCATGTCAGGGAGCAGGAGAGGGGGAGGAGCGGAGATGGGGAGGGGTGAGCTAGCTGTTTTATTTGATAACATTGTCAAACGTCAACAGAAGTAACGTCAACCAACCGTGCTTAGAGTGCCTTTAATTTTAAAAATAAATAGACCTACAAGTCACAACACAGAGTGGCACATTTAAAAAAAAAGGCACATTTAAAAAAATACAAATTCAAATAAAAATTCAGAAACCTAGCTTATTAGACAAAAAAGGACAACAAAATAATAAATAAAAAATGGTTAAAATATTTACTTTACAATACTGAAAATACAATACTGTGCTTTTACTCACTTTTTGTTTGAATTGCATCTCTACTCGTCAAAAATCTCAGTCAGGCCTGCCTCTGATTGGGCAGATGATCAACCAAATGGGGTGGCACCTGGGGTGGCGCCACCCCTGGGCGCTCCCTAGACACGCCCCTGAACACAGCAAATCTCAGAAGTTCAAACAATTAAGGTCAGCAAACACAAGACTTTTCACTGATGCAGACTGCCAACCGTCTGGAGCCACTTTGTGATCGTGAAGTCCAGCATGAGGGTCGGAGCTCGCCGCTGCTCTGATGAGTGAATGTGATGACGTTCTGTCACACATTCGGCTCCAAACTGAGTCTCAGCTGATTTTATGTTGCTGATTATAATAAATTATGTTTTTCTTTCATAACAACAGCCAATAGAACCTTCCTTTGTCTCCTTCCTCATCTTCCTCCACAGGTCACATGACTCCAGCATCCTGCTTGCTCGCCCACAGCTTCATTTCACTTTCAATCCAGCATCACCTTGCTCTCTCTCTCTCTCTCTCTCTCTCTATCGATTAGCCAGGCAAGGACATTATGCCTGATGTATGACATTACATGGAGGAGAGAGCGATCGGTGATTATCACCTCGAGGTGTCTTTGTATGAGCTTCCCTTTGTGCCAAGAACACACTGTGGTGCTTCTACAGTTATGCTTGAAAGTCATGTCTCTGTACAAACCATGAGAGCTGCGTTCACAATCACATCTCTGCACTGACTCTCACTGTTTGATTTTATTGTATTAAGGCTCTGTCACAACAGCCTTTAAAACAGCAGTCAAGTCCTTTTAGCAGAATCACTTTGAGAAAATTCAACTTTTGTGAAGTGAAATATTGGTGATTGGTTGTATATGTTGACCAATATTTGTCTTTCTGAATGTCATTTCATGTTTGTCTGTTTAAATTCATCACTTTTGTCATCAAAAACAATGCTGCGTTGTTAAAATGTGATGTGTGTTGGTGATTTGAGGGAGGACGCCATCATCATCCCCCCCACAGCAGAGCGAGTGTGTGGCAGAGGGTCGTTCAGACTCATTGATCCTTTATCTGACTGACGTTTGTGACAGTTTGAGTCTTTGGCTTCGACTGCGACATGTCAGCAGTCTGACTGAGCTGTGTGTTGATAAATCCATGGAGCTGTCTGTGGTGCTGAAGCAAGACGTGTTTCATTTTCACCTTTTTCTCTCAGTGTCATCTTCATCACGGATCTACAACATTCTATAAACTACATAGCCAACAGTGTATACTCTGTCTGCAGTATACTGTAATAACTCTGAAGGTTATTATCTCCCTCATGAGCCCTCTGAACAGTAACGACTCGTATTCATGGACGAGCGAGACGGCTGCCTGTAGTGTTCACTAACATTTGTAATCTGTTTGTGTGAGGGCCATTTCTGCTTTTGAATTTTAACAAATCAAAAACTGTGTCTCTTTGAAAGTTTTTCATCATTAAAAAGAAGAAAAAAAAAGATCTGTGGGAAATTATCATAAATGAAATGTGTGAATCAATTTGGGAAACTGGGTAGCAAAATCTAAAACTTAAAGGTATTACTGAAATCTGCTAGGGATGGGAATCACCAGAGGCCCCACGAAACGAATACTACAATACCACAATATGTTGAGTATTGTGATACTGCGATTTTTTTTACCTTTTTCAACTACCAGTTATTTTCCCAAAGCAAAACTTTGTCAACAGCATCTGTTTCATCTAAAAAGATTAAGTTTTCAGTCTATTCATCTCACTTCAATAATTTATTTCATTTTTTCATTTTTTTATGACCTCACCAGACTGTGAGCACTTAGCACCATCTGGTGGACTGAAAAGTCCATCGATTTTTATTATTCTATTACCCAAAAAGTTGAGTTTGTATTTGCAACATTTATTAAGAATTTATGTAATGAAATATTGATACTTTACATTTTTCAATATCGTCACGCAAAATATCGTGAAAGTATGCTGTACTGATTTTTTTCCCCACCCCTAAAATCTACTAAACATTTCTTTCAGCCTGCTTAGTTGTGGGCTGGTTTAATGTTTGTGTTTGTGTTCCTACTTATGGTCAAAAACTGGCGATCACATTACAAGCAAACAAACTCAAAAAATCTGCAGATTCTGTGTTGAACAGTATCAAGTTTCTGGACCACCTGCCATCAACTGGTGATGATTTAACCTCTGGCGGTAACAGATGATGTTTCATAGCTTCTGCTGAAGCAGTTGATTTCTGGATCTATCTGGGCCAAGACTTCCTCTTCATTGCCCGGTCATTGTCGGATTGGCAAATTTCAGCCGCATGTCACTGTAGACGGGCAGAGACGGAGGTGTTTGGACAAGCCTGTATGTATCTCACATGTATGAGCCTCGACTTCCCAGCGTTATTTCAGCATGGATAACAAATTACGGACGTTGCTGACCTTGTTGTCTCTGCTAGCAGCTGTTGTGCAGTTAAATTCTGCATTTTATCATGTTACTACTGCTTACATTCACAGGAGGAAAGGTATTATCTGTGCAGACTGCGACAGTTCCCGTGTTCAGCAGCACCAGCTCATCTACACTGATTTGAACAACTTTATCAACGGAGTTGTGCTTCCAGAGGAATGGCAGGAAAACTTTTACATGTCGGTGCAGACCGGCCCTGACCTGATCTGAAAAACTGCACCCACATGTGGAGGGAACGACAACAATGTGGACGCTCGTGGATGTTTTCACAAAACTGACCTGCACATTGTTTTAACGTTACTTATGTAACGAGGAAAGAGAACCGAAAACCACCACTGCATCTGGATTATCCTGACAAGTTCTTTCTGTCATCATAAAACAAGTTTGTGAGGTTGTCATCATCTTCCTGGAGCCAGATTAACTTTTCATCAAAAAACGGCGTACAGTAAAGAAGCTCGTCATCAACTTCTACCAAACACACGGCGAGTTTTGACTGCACACACACATTGAAGTAAAGGAACCGCTTGCTGATTTACCCAGACTGGATAACAGGAAGAGGAAACATTCTGTGAATGAACAGGTGCTGTGTGGTTACAAGCACTGTTTCATGAACGCTGAATGGTCACGTGATATGTATTTTAAGGCGTGTAGTGTGGATGGAGATTTGAGCTGCAACTGAGCCTAAACTGCTCATGTGGACAAGGAGTGTCTTTCATTTAGAACTCCTAAATTTAAAACGGAGCAACGCGGATGTAACCTTAAATGCACCTTTAATAAGGATTCAGTTCCTGCAGGAGGAGCAGGAGTTCAAACGTGTCGTTACACAAACAGGAGTGATTTCAGGAGGAGTCACAGCTGATTTGTGGAGGATTCAGAGACGCTGCAGGACACTGGAGGTGAACAGATAGAGATGAATGTTACAGAAGTGATGGTTAAGCCTGTAATGTGTGTGCTGTGTGTGTGAGGCTCACGCACTCAAACACACCCACCGTCCGAGCTTTTAAAGGCGTCTCAGCAGCTTTACGAGCCTGTAGCCTGAGGCTCCACATTTACAGCAGGAATTCTGTTTGAAAGAACAAGCTGAGACAGCGAGGGGCTCGAAAACCCCCGCTGCTCCTCCACAGCTCCCCAACTCCCTCCACACACCTCCTCTGTCCCCCTCCTCCTTTTCCTCCACACCTCCCTCTGCTCCTCCTCTGCTGTCTTCCTTCCTGGAAAACACTCTGCTGCCTCTGTGCTGCTGTGCAAGGCACCAACTCTCTGGAGTTCCCTCCTCAAAACCAACTTTACTGCGTTCACTGCGTTAACGTCATTAAGTCTAAAGGCTGCTGCTGCGTGTGGCTCTGCCACTTCACTGATGCAACCAACCAGACTTCAGTCTCAGTTTGGTCTCAACTTGATGGATTGAGATGAAACATTCAGACGTTCATGTTGTGGAGCTTTCGGTCAGATTACATGATCTTCATCAGCAGGTAAAGTTTGTCCGGCTTAGTTTTTGGGACTTTAAGGATATTTGATTGATGATGGCTGACAGAGTTGATTTCAATTTAAGATCCTTTAGTCCATAACTGCAGAATGTTTCTATCAAATTATGTTTTATTTTTCTTTTGTTTGACCAGTTTTTTATTTTTTATTTCAAGTGAAGACCGAGACAAGCAGCAATTAGTAAGCAAAGGAAAGAAGATGTTGGGGAAGATTTGCTGACAGTTAATTCAAGTTGCAACTCCAAACTTTGAAAAATTCCCACAAAGTAAAGTTGCAAGAACAAAATTTACACAAAGAAACTGAACTTAAAACCTGAAGCCAAAACCATGCAGAACCCGAACGCCTGCAGTGATCCAAAACTTTGTTACGTCTGTCAGATGGCAAACTATCTGCAAACAGACATATAACAAATAATAGCATAAAATAAACAATATTTGTACAGCAGATTAAAAAAGAAACATTTTAGGAGGCAACTAACTTAAGAAAATATGTCATTTCGAAACAAAATGTCATAAAATACCCCCAAAAAACAGACAAGACATGTTGTAAAACTTACGTAATTTAAAAGATAACACTGTCTGACTCTGCTTTATTTACTATGAATCCAAAAATGCTTCTGCTGCTGCTTCACAGCCAAAATTCATTGGACTGTTCCTTTAAAAAACACAAAGCGTTTTTGGAGAATGTGTTCAGAGAAGAGCCTGGCAAACACACACACACACACACACACACACACACACACACACACACACACACACTCAGAGTGTGACACGACCCATTTCCACTCCTGCCTTTGTGCCGGATGCATTAGCATGAGAGTCAGTGTGAAGACTTTCAGACGACCTGCAGCTTCACACATGACAAAAGGAGGTGTTGGGTCCAAACCCTTGCTGGGGGACTGCCAGTGGAGGAGGTGGGGGAGGGAAGGGAGGAAGATCACTGTCTGCACAGAGCCAACTCCTCCAGGTGATTGTCCTGTCAGATAAAGGTACAGGTGTCACATGATCCACAGGTAAAAAAAACACATTTTAAAGCTGCTTTCTGTTAACTGGTTCCTTAGTAACATCTGGTGGAAGCTGCAGGAAACTACACACACAACACCAGATGTTTTTGTTATGCTAACATTGTTGTTAGCAGCACTTGTCCACTATGTTTTACACACAAACATCCAAATGGGTTGTGAGGAGATTCATTCATGCTCCCCTCAGGATGAACCATTATGACTCTGTTGATTGTCTGACTTTTGATCCAGTGCCATCATCACGTTTACATTTGAAACTATATTATACTTTGCTTTATGAGCACATACCTGAAAAGTTAATTACATTCCCAACAGCCTCAGATGGACTCTGTGTTCAAGGCTAATGTTCACATTGCCAAGCATCAGTGTTGGGTCACTCAGAAATGGTAGAAGATACTTATTACTGATTACTCCTTAAAAAGTAAGACTAAATATAATAAAAACTATTACATTATTTTACTTTTTACTTTGTATCAAAAGTAATTAGTAACATTACTCATTACTTAATTAATATATTACTTCTACAATTCACCCCACCTGCCTAAAACGTGATGCACAACCTGTTTAGTCAGCTCCCAAAACTAAATCCGTTTTTTTGGAACAATGTAGGCCTACAGTACAATATAACATGCAACAACCTCATTTTGTGCGCTACTGATTTAAAGACATGTTTAGGCATTTAGCAACACCATCAGTAGCTTATTTAAAGTGAAACTAGACAACCTTTTTTGGATAAATTTTGTCATTTTGATGTATAACCTGATTAAACGCTGCTGAATTGGTCTCCAATAAGTCCTGTTTTTACCATGATATTTTCTTTGCCAACGGGACGAGGGTTTCACAGAAAAATGAAAAACCAGAGACGCTCTCTGTACTCTCCATCCTGATTGGCTGGTCTACACTACACTTCTTAGCGACAGGTTATGTCGGTATGAGCTGATTAGCTCTGACTCACCTCTGCCAACAACAGAGTGTCTGCGAGTCACACCGTCAGTCGGCTCGAGCTCGAGCTGAGACGGACCAGTTTACTCCGCTGCAACTTTCCCTGCAACCGTTTGGTCTCAGTTCAGACTGGACTTAAAGAGAGAGAGACAACAAACGAAATAAAACGTGAGCCGGAACAAACAGCTGCAATGGATTTACTTTCCAGTAAGTGTCATGCTACAGCTAACGTTAGCTTGCTAGCTCGTTAGCAGAAGTTATCTACTGCAACTTTATACTTCGACATAAGTGACCGTTCAAATCAAATAAGCCTCTTGTAAAAAAAATACGTATCTGTACATGCACAAACGCCATTTGTCATAAGATATTTGACCTAGGACAAGAAATATATTGCTCTCTATTAAAGCAGAAACGCGGAGTTATTTGGATCTGTAACTTTATTTTAGTCACTGTTTTGGCATTTGTTATCCTTTAGTTTCTGGGAAAAGTAAAAAAAAATTACAGTAATATGTTACTGCTCAGCCCTGCCAAGCATTATACTGGCTAAACATCAACATATTAGAATTGTCATTGTGCACATGTTAGCATGCTGTTGTTGGTATTTAGCTCAGAGCATCACTGTGCTAAGCAGCCTCACAAAGCTGCTGACATGACATGATCCCTGAACATTTGAATGAACC
This sequence comes from Naso vlamingii, assembly GCA_029822935.1. Taxonomy (NCBI): domain Eukaryota; kingdom Metazoa; phylum Chordata; class Actinopteri; order Acanthuriformes; family Acanthuridae; genus Naso; species Naso vlamingii. Next base: position 25,220,484 of record JAPQLA010000004.1, on the reverse strand, counting down.
AGATAGACACACGGACAGCGGACAGCGATTTGCCTTCTATCGTAAAACCACTAAATGCAGCTGACCAACTACGATCCTTAAAATCAGCTTGTTTTTATTATCGGCATTGTGTTTGTTTTGGATTTCCATCTTTTGACACTTGCACTCTTTTCTACCTCTGCAACCACTGGGAACAATTTCCCATGGGACAATTTTCTTTTCGTTTCTCTTTTCCTTTTCTTGTCTAACTGTAATAGTTAGTTTTGTCAGAGGTGTTCAAATTCGCTCAGATATTGACATTCACAGCTGCAGCAGGTGGAGGTTGGGGGTTTTCACGGAGAGTCAGCTGATAAGATGGAAACTAGATAAAGAGCAAAAACAACAGTGAAACACACGCTGCGTTTACTGACAGATTCCATGAAGGCACATTTTATGTGGCATATTTATCAGGAAATGTAGGATTTAATGTATAAAAACATATAAGTTGCATCATTACAAGAAGTTCCTTAAACTGAAGGCGAAAGTCCAAGAAATGAAAACAGGGTGTGAAACAGGAAGAAGCAAAAATGTAACTTCCTGTTCATGCAACAAAAAATGAGCTGCTGTTTTCTGATCAGTTCAGATTTGCTGTCAGAACTGAAGTGAACTCTGATCCGAGGAGAAAAACAAACAGTCGTCGTCCACGTCATCCACATCTAAATTTAGCTCGACAGGTTCACCGTCAGAGGAAGAGATGAGGGAACAGTTTGTGACAGTTTGTCTGTCTGTGAGCGATGTGTGAAAATGTGGATCAACCTCACGACTGTTTATGGAGGTGGAGTCAAGATGTGGTTAGCTTAGCTTAGCATCAAGTTTGCAGCTGTGGCTGAGAGTGAAAACACAATGATACACAAGTATCTCACTTATTTAAACACAAATATAAAGCCCACAGGTTGTGTTTTTAGAGTGAGCTTAGTGTTGGTAAATGTAGCCTCAGAGAGCAGCTAGCATAGGTGTACACTGCTAGCATAAAGCTGAAAAAAATTCTTTCGTACCACAAAATGACTGTAGCCATGTTTCCATTAATTATGAAGCGAATTTCACAGGAACTTTTGAAATCTCGCAAAAAAGAAAGTATGAATTTGGAGCATTTCCAACAACTGGTTTGGAGCGAATAAGCTAGGCTGCAAAGCATAGTTTGGTCAGAAGGTGGCGGTATAGGCAACGTTACACGTGGCTGTAACAAAGAGTAGAAAAAGTAGAAGCTGTTGACCAGAAACAAACCATGGTGACATTCCACTTCCTGTTTTCCATCTAAAATTGTCGTTATGTTCTTTGGATGAGATCAAGGAATTCTTCTGTATCCACACTGCTCCAAATGTACATGTTGCTGCTGCTGTTGTTGTTGTTGTTGTTGTTGTTGTTGTTGTCAGCCATGTTTGGGGAATACAACAGCTTTTTCTCCTTATGTTAGCCTACTCCTTTTGGAGCGGAAAGAGCAGATAAATGATCAGTTCATCACAGTTTGTTTGAAACAGCTGTTTCCATCTTGCTTTTTGTGCATTAACTGTTTTTCCACAAATGCAAAAACCACCTCAAGCGATCAGAAAACTTTTTTTTGTCACACTGAGGACGTCTAGAGCGACATGGCTTGTGAATAAAGTATTTTTACAGACTGTAAAATTTTTAATTTTTTCCCTAGGTATGTTTTCAATGTGCTTTCTGTGTGTTTTGATGTTTCTCAGAAACTCAAACTCAAGTCACCATTTTTAAACTGTTAATCTGTTGAAACACTGTGATAATAGTGATACGTATAATGTAATTTGATTGGATGTTTGGCTTTTTAACATTACAACAACAACAGATGTAATCTTTTAGAGAATTCACCTTGTCAACACAAACGCACTATTTTCACTTCGCTATTTTTGTTGCTCATTTAAAATGTTCATACTGTATAAGTGCAAATACATGTGTTTGTACTACTGCTAGTATCAGTGTCAGTACTAGTACAAACATGAGTCGTGTTAATATTTAAACTTGATCTCAGCAGACGTCGCGTCTCTGGAGGTCAGCGGGTCAAACTGAGGCTCTGACCTCGTTATGATACAGCTGAACTGAGCATGCTCAGTGTGGCTGCCTCACACACACACACACACACACACACACACACACACAGAAGCAGACAGATGTCCCTGGCTGCAGCTTGCAGCCCATTAGCCATGTTTAATTATTGATCTCTATAGAGTCCTGCAGCAGGCAGATGGACACACACACACACACACACACACACACACACACACACACACACACACACACGTGATGATGTCATCAGTCAATGTGTAGTGTACATCTCTCTCTGATAATTTCATTAAGACGATGATTCATGGATCTCTGCTGAGGTCTGACAGTAAAAACATTTCAATCCAATCAGAGCCGTTAGTGACAAAACACGCAGCTCACATGTACAATATTCATGTTTATGTTTACTGTTGATGTAAACAAGTTGTACTTATATATGAGAGTTCATTAATGAAAAAAAGTGAAATACCTTCACTGCATGAGCTGACAATACTGCAGTACATTTACTACATTAGTGAACAAACTGCAGTACTTCTACTACATGAGCAGGAAGTACTGCAGTACTTTTATTTCATGAGCTGGCAATACTGCAGTACTTTTACTTCATGAGCCAACAATACTGCAGTACTTTTACTACATTAGTGAACAAAACTGCTATACTTTTACTACATGAGCCAGCAACATTGCAATACTCTTATTACATTAGTGAACAAATCTACAGTACTTTTACTACATAAGCCGGCAATACTGCAGTACTTTTACTACATAATCCGGCAGTACTGCAGTACTTTTAATATATGAGCCAGCAATATTGCAATACTTTTACTACATGAGCTGACAAAGTGAGGTAGCCTACTTTTAAGACATGAAGCTGACAATACTGCAGTAATTTTTCTACATGAGCAAACAATACTGCTGTACTTTAACTACATTAAGCTAATACTACTACTGTACTTTTACTGCATGAGGCTGACACCACTATTGTACTTTTACAACATGAAGTCGTCAATACTTCAATACTTTTACTACATGAAGCTGACAATACTATAGTATCTTTATTAGTTGAAGCTGACATACTGCTGTACTTCATTACATTTACTATACAGTGTACTATTCACTTCTACATGTAAATTATATTAATATACTTTTAAACAGAATGTCTTGTATGTCAAACAAAGCATGTGTAACTTTCTGTGAAATATCAAATAAAAAAACACTTTCACATGTCAAATCACAGGATGTCACTGTGGTTTCTTCTGCTCATGTTTTATGTGATCATATGTGAAACTATATTTTCCAAGATGAAACATGAATTTTACCCGTGCTGTTCGGTCAGATGAACCATGAGACGTGATGTCACTTATTTTTTGTTTTCCTTTTTTTGATTCTATTTTTTCACTGTGAGCAGCCTTATATTTACATACATTACTTTCAAAAGGTTCTATTTGAATAAAGTTTGTTTGATTAGTTTATTGACTGATTATATATATATATATATTATATAAAATCCAGTGATTTTTTTGATATTTGCATGTGAACACAGTGCTGAGCTGCTGTTTGTGGTTCAGGCGTGTTCAAGTCTCTGCCTCCACCTGCTGGCAGCAGGAAGAGCCTACAGACAGACAGACAGACAGACACACACACACACACACACACACACACACACACACACACCAACAGCAGCAGCAGCAGCAGCGGACGTTTTAATGACTGTGGTGCCCTCTTGTGGTCAGGCTCAGTACCACATAGCAGATTAATATTAATATCAATTCATTTTAAATGATTTATTGATTTATTTCTGTCATGGCTTTTGTTATTTTCAAGTCTGCATTAACTATTTTCTCTTTTTGGTTAATATTATTATTATTATTATTGTTGTTGTTGTTGTTATTGTTATTATTATTATTTGCTCGTTTCTTTATTGTATTTGAAGCAGTTTATTCTGCATGGGCCTGTCTTTAATCATTAGGCAGTGCTCATTCATTGGTGTAAAGTTTTGCATGTAATTGAAGTCTGTGGATGATTTTTTTTTTGTCAGTGTTTGACAGATGGATGCTTGTTGGTCTTGTTTTTGTAACAATTCAGATTTTATATCGTCTGTACATTAATAAAGGGACATGACTCATTGCTTGGTGAATTCATTCTCTTTCTTGTGGAAATAATGAACATTTTGTTGTTGTGTTGTGACCTGTTCATCAGTGAGAACAGCTTTCAGTTGAGTATTTTAATGTTTGGTGGAGGATTGAATGAAACTTTGGTTTAATTTCACATCACAGTTTGTGTCCTTTAAAAAGCAGAAAAACTGAAATGAAATGAAATGAAACTCTTCCAGCTGCTGAGGAGTCTCACTGGATGTGAAGCCACAGATCAAACAGTCAACATGTTTTCCTCTTTTTGTCTTCAAGTGTTTTTAGTTTTGATTCTTGATGATGGGAAAAATCTTTAATGTTTCTGTAATATATAATAAAGTAGTGTAGTAGTGTATGTGTGTAATACTCTGTTCCAACTGAAAACTTCACTTAAGTAAAAGTATTAAAGTATTCTCAGACACTCACAGTTTGCAGACCATTTCCTGCCTCAGCTTGGACCTGCCGTAGTTACTGTAGCAGCGTGCACACAGTTTTCCTGCTCACCTTCAGTCTGACCTCCAGGTAAACCAGTTCAGATCAGCTGACTGACTGTTAACTTGAGATATTATGACTGATGGAAATGCACTGTTAATGATTTCTATTTCAGTTTATTTTTCCCAGTTTTTATTTTTTATTTTAGGTTTTTAGAGTTGTCCATTTTTTTTGTTTTGTTGTCTTTGTGTACATCTTTTGATGCAACTTCCTTGTCAACAGGTTTTTGGTTAAACTGTTATCAGATCATAATGAGACAGAGGATCATCCTGATGCACACGTGTTGACTGCTCTGACTTTGGAGATAAACAACGATAAAACAAATACATTTAGGTTGATTATAAATATTTTTGTATTCTATTAAAAAGTTTTCTTGCTGAGTTTCTGCCGATGAGTCATGACCGTCGAGGTCGTCAGCATCAAGTCTCAACCTGAACTGAACTCACACCAATTTTCACTCACTCGACTCCCATTAGCGAGTCTGATTTAAGGTGGAAATGACATACAGCTGCATTAACACGTCATCATAAGGAAATTACACAGACACACAGAACTCAGTTTAAATGTTCACTTGAACTCACCTGCTGATCAGAATGCAGAGACAAGCAGCAGGTGAGAGAAGCACTCCGATCCTCAGTAAAAGTACTCTGTTACAATGAAGTCTTGCATTCATCAAAATATCTGTTAAGTACCAAAAGTAAAATGACTCAGAATGAAAAAATGGCCCATTTTACAATAAAGAAATTCACCTTTATATTAAAAGTGCTTTTATGGATCATTTGAGCACCAAAATCTGTGGGTTTCCTTTGTGGCTACAAATGCAGGCAAATCAATCGATGAGTGGCAGTATAAAGTGCAGTGCAGGTCACATATTCTCTAGAGGTCAGGAATCTCAGTTTTCACTTGGTTTGACTTCCTGTCTCATGTCTCGAGAACAAGACATTGACCTGCACGTTACGTATGACAGAGCACCATAACCAGGCTGCAATGTCACATACGGCACCTTTAAACAAAAAACAGCTCATTTTAATCATCTAATATCATGCTGGTAGTTTAATCTATAATGATACTTTTTATATAATCAGTTGAAAATATTTTGTATAAATAAAACAAATGTGTAAGATTTCTTAAAATAGTGAGAAATGCAGTCTCATTAAGCTTAAGCCCAAAGTGAAGCTTTCACAATGTTTGTTTAGTCCAAAGCCCCACATGATGACAAACACATTCACATCATTTAAAGAAAAAATCTGCACGAGAGAAGCTGCAACCAGGAAATGATTCTGCAGAGAAAAGGACTGATTAATTCATGAGGAAATCATTTCAGCTGTACTCTCCTAAATAATAATATCCTAAATGAAAAGTAACTCAAGCTGTCAGATAAATGCAGTGTCATGGTTATTTAGAAAGAGTTTTGACCAGTTTTGGTTTTGGTCCTCAATTGAGGGCCTGGATTGATTTACTGTCTAATAACTGTGTCAGTAAAGTTGTTGTGAATGGTACTTACACCGCGCCCTTTGAAGTACAGGCTGGGGTCCGGCAAGGCTGTCCCCTGTCCGTCATTTTGTTTATCCTTGCGATGGAGCCTCCTGCTTGTGCTATTAAACTGGATCCCTCCATCAACGGCCTGCTTGTTCCTGGCAGTGGAGGGAGAGAAGCCAAAGTGTCACTGGACATGGATGATTTGACTGTTTTATGTTCCCATAATAGATCTGTTTTTCATTGTCTCAGATGGTGTGATCTCTTTGCTCAAGCTTCTAGAGCCAAATTGAACAGGGCCAAGAGCGAGATTTTGTATTTAAGTTGGAGGGAGGGTAAATAAGAGTTTGGTCTGGTGGAAAAAAATGACAGAATCAAATTGCTAGGAATTGAGATTGGGAAGGAGATGGAAACTGTCACCTGGGAACATAGACTCCCCAGAAAAAAAGGGAAACTACTAAGGCGGGAAGAAAGAGATCTTACCATCACAGGGAGGGTCCTGGCCTCCCTCACCTTTCTTGCTGCCACCTTGCCAGTCCCCAGCTCCTTTCTCACTGCCTTGAGAAGAATAATGTTCCAATTTATATGGGGTTCCCAACAGGAATTGTTGAAGAGAGATATTATGTACCGGCCTCTTAATAAAGGAGGAAAGGCAGTTCCTGAATTTGGCACCAAGCTAGATGTCTTGTTTCTTTGTCCTATTGTAAATGCTGTGTTAAACGTGGATAGTACCAGTCTATGGTGTAATTTCACAAGATTTTTAGTAGGCCACATGATTCCAATTGCCATGGGTAGAAGGATCCCTCTCGACATGCCTCATGCAGAGACAAGGCCTGCCTTGTATAAAAAGGCCTTCACTCTTTTTTAAATCTGCAAATTTGGACAAGTCTCAAATAGGATGCATTAACAGACAAATTGTTGAGGGGAGGCTTTCCACCCAATCCACAAGTCTTGTCCCAGTGGGGACTCTGGTTGAATCCAAATGTATTCAGGTCTGGAAAAATGTAAACTCCATGTTCCTTTTGAATTATCACAAAGATCTGGCCTGGAAGGCAGTTCATGGCTGCCTGCAGACTAGGGCCATCCTGTATCGAAGGAGATGCTCCAGGAGCTCAGCACGTCCCAGATTAAACTGTCATGCTGAAGAATCTGTAGTCCAAATCCTTTGGGCCTGTCCCTTTGCACAAAGGGTGTGGGGAATTGTTCACCCGCGGCAAATGGCTCTGTACAGAAATCCTGTTGATAATGATATATATTATATGGTGAAATGACCCAAAAGAAACTGGAAAAGACATAAATTGGTGGACTGTGATTAACTGTCTTAAAGATGGTATGTGGAAATGAAGAAATCTGCTGACTTTTAGGAATGTGTACAAATCTCCAGAATCTGTCGTGAAGGTTGGCCTTACTTTAGTCAAAGATCATTTACGTAGAGACAAAAAAACCCCCAGCAGTGTTGAATTAATTGTCTTATGGAAAATTCATTCATATTAGAGAGTTTCTGTTTGATGTCATTTAATAGTCTGGGAAAACTCCATGCAGACTGTTTTTTTCTCTGTTTCTACCTCCTGATATGTCTAGGGTAGTGACTATGTTATTAGGGTAATAAGGTAAATATTCGGGAAGGAAAAAAGGGAAGGAAGGAGAGGAGAAAAAAAAGATATATTTAATACCTACCTGTTTCTTTTTTTCTTTCTTTCCTTGCACTTACCTGTACAATGAATAATTTCTGTTATAATCTTGGTCGATCTACCTACCTACCCGTGTAATGTCTACCTGTCTAATACTTATCCTTGATATATTTGCCATTGTACTCACCTGTAAACATCTTTGTCTGGTCCCTCATTGTAGCAAGGATGCATTTCAGGATTGGCGTTCTTCCTATGAAAGAAAAAAATGGAATGTGTTTTTTAAAGGCCAGTCATAAGGCTTAAACAGATTTTTTGTAATTGTATTTTTGGATGTATTTTGAATTGTACTTTCTTGTATTGTGCCTTAGAAAAATATTAATAAAGCGTCTAAAAATTGAAGAAAAATGGATGTGTTTGGATTCAGGAGGAGCTTTTGGCAGAAATGAAACGTATAATATTCATAAACATGTTTTAAATAGCGTCTAGTTGTCTTGAAATAAGAGTTATTGTATTTTTGTTGCATCGGAATGAGTGTTTTTAATCTGCAGGGGGAGCGACTTCTCTTTCATGTTGCACTGCCATGTTTCTACAGGAGCCCAGAAAGGACAAACCAAACACAGGTGTTAGAGAGGGCCTCTCATGTTTTTAACAAGTGTCGTAGCCACCATAGATTCTCCCACCTGCTTTGAAGTGGAGGCTGAGTGAAGGGATATTCAGCTGGTTGCAATCTGCAGCCTCACCACTAGATGCCACTAAATCCTACAAACTGGACTGTTCTGTCCTTAAAGTGCTTTTAGTTCCTGTCTGACTCTCGAATTTGCATGAATTCGAGGGATCTGTCAGTACTTGATGTGAGTCCCACATCGATGTAAGCCACACGTGAGAAAATGTCCACCATCTTGGACAGCTAGCTACGGCTACACCACTTGGACAAACCACATGTCATGATCTGAGTTTGGCGGTGTTAATCAGATTTAATGTTTTGAAACTACATCAGAACTGAATGGAAATGCCAACTATTTTGTTGGTGCTGCGTTGTAAAGCTTGCACTAGCTTAGAGAGCAAGAAAGCTTATGCTAGCCGGCTAACACTGTTGCCCATGCTAACATCATTGCTTGCTTGGATATGGCTAATGTGAGCTCTGGCTTTGTGGCATGCTCTAACCATTTTAATGACTCTGGCGCTAGCGACGACCTGTGTTATAAATTCAACTTGTGGTGGCTAATGTTAGCTAGCATAATGTTAGCTGCAAACATCTACCTCAGCTAGTTAACTGACAAATGAACTACACATCAACTGTTAATGTTCAGTTTACAACAAAACATGTCTTTACTGCTAACTCAACTTGTAATCCTAACATAAAATTGGGAACAGCAGAAAATTAATCAATAAGATTTAAGATTAGCATTTAATAACCACATGTCCCGATCTGAGCTTCATGTTGCAATTTGAATTTGAAAGTCTACATCAGGCTAATATTTAATAAACTTCATCATAACTGAACTACTTTCCCTATGCTGCACAAAGCTCATGCTAGCCTAGCCAGCAAGGACGCTAGTGCTAGCCAGTCGAGAGGGCTGCTCACGCTACAGTCATTGCTTGCTTGGATAGGGCTAGCCCTGGCTTTATGGCTAGCGGTATCCAGAGCCATTTAAGGGTCATTTAAATGGCTCTGGCCCTAGTGATGGCCTGTGTTATGCTCCACTGCATTTATGTGACAGCTTTAGTTACAAGTTACTCTGGTTTACTTAAAAGGTAGAGTCAGTTGTTTTTTCTGAAAAATAAAACATAGATTTATTCAAAATTAATCTGGCAAATCATCACTTTTGGGCCTGCACTGTATACATGCAGGTGGTGACTGTGTCTGCAGAGTACCGCTCTCTGCCTGTATTTTGATGTTTTGGTTTATGCTGCATTCCATTGCACTCGGAATATACGTAAAGAACCAAAAGTAAACCGAAATTCTGAGTTGGAAATTCAGGCAAGATTTACCAAGCCCAAGTTTGCAAAAAAGCATACCTGATGCCACACCTTACATTATTTGAGTGTTAAATCATAACAGTTCTATCTTTTCACTTGTGTGGCTGTATACCTCTCAACTGAGCATGCCCCGTGCACCCTTCCAGAATTTAGAGTTGTTGTACATTACTTGTATTAGAAAAGATGGTAAAATAGTTAACACTTTTTCTCTTTATTTCTGGCACTGTGATTATTCATGTAGGTCCTCATAACATGTATGTTGTACTCAATAGAAATGCAACTTTGCTGCGGGCATCCATGTTTTCTTGAGCATATGCACTGGAATGCATTTAGGACGTAAGTTGGGAATACAAACTTGGAACCACTGACCTCCGGCTTGCAGTGAAATTGGTATTAGTGAAATGAGCATTAGTCGGATGTTTCTGGGTGGGGATTGGGTGTGTTCCCTCCAGCCAATGGCAGTGCACAGGTGAGGTTGGGAGTGGATAAAACAAAGTGACTGGATGTCATTCAGACCAGAGAAAATTCAGCATGCAGACGTAGTGGTGAAGAAAGGGAGATAAAGCCCTAGTGAGGTGAAACATCAAGTGGATAAAGCTCATTCCAGAACAAGAGTGAATCTCATTTTGACTTTCAGCTGCTTTAGAGCACTGAAGGAGAGGCTGGGGATGAAGAGTGACGAGGAGTTGGCCTGCTTTCTGCTGGACAGGAAGGTGCCAAACACTGGCGGTTAGCTTGTGCTAGCTTGCACGCTTGCTGTAGCTTGCTGTGTGGGTACAAGCGGTATAAAAAAACATTACGATACTTCTGGTGGTGTTGAGCCGGGAGGAAGGGCCCAGTTTGGATGTTGTGTTTACGAGCTTCAACAAATAATGCTGCTGACTCTGAATTTAAGATTTTGACACACAAAACATATAAGCTAAAGACTTAACGAAATATATTTTATTAAATTTATAAATACAAATATAAATTTATAAATGTCTTGCTGTAAACTGTAAACAAAAGATAGTAAAGTTTTGTTGTGTTCGGCCATGTTGGATAGAAGTTTAGGAAGGTAAATCTGCATCTGCTCTGATTGTGTCTGTTGTTGTCTGTAATGAACACTGGAACCTCCAGAGGGCGCCAAAAGAGCTGTAATCTGGCCTCTTTTGTTACATGCTGGTTATAAGTGTGTGTGTGTGCGTTTTAGTACAGTGTTACTTTCTGTGTAATGTAACAGAGTTGGTTTGGTACTCCTGCTGTTTACCATGAACGCCCCTCATCTGCAGTGTGTCCCCTCCCAACCCCCCAAAACCAGCCGGCCCACACCGACCGACATCAAACACTCCTTTGATTCAGGATGGCCTTTATGTGTGCGTGTGCATGTGTGTGTGTTTGTGTGTGGAGGGGGTGTTTCAAGGCGTTTCCATGCCATAGAAGTAAAGACCTTTTTCCCCTCATTATTTATTCTGGTGTAAAAATCTGACGTGGATTCCGGCTGTAAAGCTTCAGTGGAGGCAAATTTGAGATTTTCATGTCAAACCGAACAAAGTACAGATAGAAATTAGATTACAGTGCTGCTGTCGATGCCTGAGTTGATAAAAAAAATTCCCAGAGGGACAAATAAACTCAGTGTTTAGTCCCTGCAGGAATGATTAGGATTTTTTTCAGTCAAGAAAAGTTGAATTTTATATCAATTAATTATTTTTATGATGATTAAATGATTTTCTGGAAAACTCTGACACTCTAGAAAAGTAAAAAATACTCTAACGTGCATAAAGCATCTTTAGAAACTCCACCAATCCTCAAGCTATGAGATCCTCAGTAAAATACAAACTGAACACTGAGCTGAATATTTTTGTGGTAACTGGATCATCTGGAGACAAAGTTGAAACAGTTTTTAGAGAAGTCTTTTTCTCATTTTTCAGAATAAAAGCTGTCACTATCATCAGACTCAGTGTGATGCAGATGGACTGAAGAGTCTGTGTGTGTGTGTGCGTGTGTGTGTGTTTCCAGCTGACCTTTCCACTCATGAATTTTCAGCCACATTTAACTTGTTTTGATAATTGAAAGTAGTATGTGTCATCTGTGTGTGTGAGTGCGTGTGTGGGTCGGATGTGAAAGCGGTTGCACGTCTGTAAATGTAGAAACTGCATGTGAGCGTGAAGCTGCAGACAAAGACAGAGCTGCTTTTGTTCTTCCATGACAGAAAAGGCCTCTGCAGCTCCTGAAATGGCGGCTGCAGAAACAAGCTGAGCGGGAGGACAGAAAGCCTGGAGTGGAGCGGCAGCTCAGCGCGGATCTGGATCCTGATCTGGTTTCAGGTTTTTCTCTTTGAAACAAACTCACTGATCATCCTGACTGATGCTGAGATTCAGTTTTAAACATGTGGAAGATAAATTCAGCCTGAGCAGAAAGTTTGCTTATCTCACTGTTGAATGACACAGTGATGACAGAGAACACGTCAGTGTGCTAAAGCTGTGAATTCATACACACACACATACACCAAAACTGAATAATGCTCTTTCAGAGCTAAAACACACGTGATTCTTTTGTTATAATTACAATTGGATCAACTTGTTATCTGTCTACAAATTCATTTTCACTATTCACTTTCACTCTCTGGATTCTTAAGTTTTTTTTTTAATTATCATCGAGTAGACTGAAAAAACAAAAACTTATTGAATCTTAACTATTTCTTTAGATCATCTCTTAAGTTTCAGCTTTACGTTGATCATTGCTCAACTGATGTCTTCTGTGAGATTACATTAAACAAACTTTCTGATGTTTGTGAGCGCATCGTCTGTTTCAGCTGATTTCACCAACATCCCCACTCTCCCGTTAAAATCACACTAAGAGTTAAGGTGAAGAGAAACTGAATAAACCTTGCAAAATGGCAAAAATGATTCATGACAGAGGATGCTTCTTAAAAATTTACAAATACAATAAACAGGAACTACTAGTATTTTCCTCTGCCACCAGACTCTTTTAAAAAATGCAAAATTTTGTAAGTTTTTGTTTTAGGATAAACTTTACAAACTTTTCCTAACCATTTGGACCTTTTAATGAATTCTGCAAATTTAAATTCTGTAGATTATAACAGATTTGTGTCAAAAATGTATCTGTTTTTTCTCAGCGTGATGGCTGCTGTTTGTCCGTTTGTTAAGAAGAGCAACGTTCAGTCTTTACAAACAGACGGACATGGCTGCAAACAGAGCGAGGAGGTGATTTTCGATTTTCACAAGCGGTCGTTTGGGGAAACATTGTAAGGTGTGAACACAAACAAACAAACAAACAAACACACACACACACACACACACACACACACACACACACACACACAGAGCTGACCACTTGTGATGGAATCCCTCAGGACAGATGCTAATACCAGGTATAAACAGCTCGTCAATGATTAATATTATATGTTGTTTGTTTAATCGGTACGTCCTTTTCATCTTCATCACTGAGGTTAACCAGCAGAGAAGAGGCTAGCTGTTTCCCCTTGTTTCCAGTCTCTATGCTAAGCTAAGCTAACTGGCTGTAGTGTCGTAGTGAACGAACAGAGTGCAGGAATAAAGACGGAGCTGGTGATCACCGTGCAGGTTCTAATTGATGTCAGAACTAAAGTGAAGTGAAGCAATGTTTACTCTCAGCCTCTGCTTTTATGTGCAGAGTCCAGCAGGTCAAACTTAATCAGGATATTCTCTCTGAAACAGTTTCATATAAAAGTTGAAAAGGTTTTAAAGGCTTGAGGAGGTAAAACAAGTAAAATATATTAAAAAAAAGAAAAAGAAAAAAGAAACATGAGGTTTGTCTCGTGTCTGTGTGATGGGTCTCGACCTGCAGGTTGGGGACCCGTGAACCAAACAGCTAATCATGGCCTCAAACAGGAAGTGAGTGACACACTGAAAACATGGACCCTGTTTAGGTTTCTGTTCCTCTCCTACATCATGTCATATGTTTTTATGTAAAGGGAAACTGTGTCAAATAAACTCTAAGTGAGACCCTCAGGACATTTTCGGTTTAGATGTTTTACATTTGGAATTAATTTGAAAATTTTGTCCATCCATATTTGGGATCTTAACTTTCAAGATTAAAAAACATAGAAAAAACTGGAATTGCTGCAATGTTCCTGTTTCCCTCCACAAACCAGTCAAGTGTCAGTTTCTATCCATTTTGGATATAAAACGTCGTGGGTTCATCAGTAAGCATGTCCCCAGAAACTTGTTTTGTGAGGTCACAGCCAATGTTTGACCTTCATGTCATCATGACTTCATCCTTGAGTCGATGTTGATGTTTGTTCCTGTCAAATTCCCTCAAGGTGTTCTGTCATGGTGTCCACCAGAATGTCATGTATGTATGTGTGGACGGACGCACAGACAAACTGAACACATAATAAAAAAAAAGTCCAACATGAGACAGAGTGTGAGCCGCACAGACACATTTGACCTGTAGAAATAATTTGACCTGTGTCACACACTGTTTGCAGAAACTGCATACTATACTAACAGTATATCTGGCCCAAAGGTAGTATGCTGTATGTAAACACAAGCAAAATCTGACAGTATGCCACAAGGACACGCTCTGCACCGTCACAGCCAAAACCGGTCGAGCTTTTGCTGTTGAAGTTTAATAAAGTGATAAATAAATAAATTAATTAATAAATATCTTGCTACAGCTGCTGGTTTGTGCTGCCGAAATGCATTCTGGGTAACCTGCCTGTACACTGCAGTGTGAACAGACGGCATACTATTTCTTCATTTAGTATATATAGGACAAGCAGTATGCAGTATGAAGTAGGTGATTGCGAAAACAGCCACAGTTTGTGTGCCGAACATGTCGACTAAGTTTTACTTTCCTTTGAGGGAGTGCAGTTGATTTTCAGAGGGGAACATTTAGAGGCTGTGGTGGTAAAATAAAATGTTCTCTAAGGTCTCAGTCAGCTTTAAATGTACTTTGCACTTTGCTTTGTGCAACAGACAGAAGACAGTGATTGGTCAGACGTGTGGAGGTGTGAATGTCTCTGCTCTGTTTTCATTCTTCACACAACTTTTTCTGCCTCTTTTCATGTGTGCAAACAACTTCAACACCATGAAAATAAGCTCTAATATTTTCGTATTTAAATCTATTGAATTTCATTTAATGTGTTTCCCTCTTATCACTCCACCCTCGAGTGTGACGTCCAGGACTTCATGTTTATCTGCAGCTACACGCAGTCAGACTAACAGAGCTGCAGTCAGTCTGACCTCATGTGAACTGTGTCAAAACAGGTTTCTAAAGACTTTTGAAACTCCTGCAGAGCTGTGTTATCTGCTGTCAAAGGCAAACACAGTTTCTGTTTTGCTTTGAAAGTAAAGAACCCGTGTTCTTCATCTGGTGAAAGTACTCTAGTTCTTTCCTGAAGTTATAGTACTGTGTTAAAAGCAAAAATACTACCTTAAGAAGCTGCGGTGTTCTGCAGTAAACTGGTGTAATCAGTAAGATCAAGTTAAATATTTCCGGGGAAATACGTTTCAGAAAGTGTCTGTTACAGTCAGAGAAAAACATCATATGTACTACATTAAACCATTGTTGCTGTTAGGGAAAAACCTTGTATCTCCAGTTTTGGGAATTTCCCTGCTTTCAAGTTCGACAAAGAAAGAAAGACAAATGAAAGGCAGAAGAACAGAAAGACAACAAGAGGAGAGGAAGCAGACGCAGTGTAGAAACAAAGAAAATATTCAATGCTTGAAGTTGAATAAAAAAACTAAATCTAATTTATTTAAACTACAAGTATCGCTTAACTGAAGTGGAAGCAAAAACAAAACATTTCATGTAGAAATTTGGTGGAGGAAAAATGGAAAGTCTCTCAAAATGGAAATTAAATGCAAAGCACCATAAAACTGTGGTGTATTTTCCAGTATGGACGGTAAAGAGGAAGGTTTTAAAGTATTCAGCAGCTGTTTCAGCCAATGACTGAGGCTCCGACTAACATGAAGAGACATGATAATCCATCTGTAACTGTCAGCTTTTCCTCACAGAGACAAAAACACACACACGCCCTCCTTCATAATAGCCAGTAAGTCTGTGCTTCTAAAAATAAAGGACTCGCCCTCTGAGGCTCTGGGGAAGCACAGTCACTCCCCGCTGGAGACTTTTTGGTGGCTGGAGGTTTGAGACGTTTCCCCTCAGACCATACATGGAGTCCTGACTGCAGGAGGAGGAGGAGGAGGAGGAGGAGGAGGAGGAGGAGGAGATGAAGGGTTAGGAGTCCTGAGAAAAACACAACAATCACACAACAACTTCTGTATGCCCATCTGTCTGTCTGTTTGAACCTTAAAATACATCAGATCTGAAATGATTTGAGATTTTTTTGAATAATTTTGTTTTTCAGATGTTAAGATGTTGAACATGTGACCGCAGTGTGGCCGGAGACGTCTGGTGAACATCATCTTCCTCCATCTCACGTCTGTGAGCTCTCAACTGTTCTCTCCTCTTACCAACAAATCCCATGTTCAGACTCAAACTGTCTGCTAACAAGAACTGTTTGTGTTTCACATCCTGATGTGTCCTCTGTGTCACAGGGGCAAACCCTTCAGAGTCTCGTGACCCTGTGACATCATCTGGTGCCACCATCATCATTAAAATTCAGCGAGCCCGGTCATTACTTTATGGATTTTATTTATGCTTTGGACGTTGTGAACTTGCTTCTCGTGCAGACTTAACGCTGAGTGCCATTATCAAGGGTTGAACCTCTGGAGAATGTTTTTGATACATCATCACTCATGCAGCTCACCTGTGTGACGGGTTGGTGGAATGGCCTTTCACATTACTTGAAATGAGGCGCTTGTCAATTCCCAGAGTTTCCATTCCACTCTGAAGCAGACGATCCAGCAATCAAACTCACACTACAGACAAAATGTAGCTTTTCCTTTTCAGAAATAAGAAAATTTCAGTCATTTATTTATAGAAACAATTCTAAAACCTCATTCTGTCCCATCATGTCTCAGACTGCCTGTCTAAATGTGAAAATTCAAGCTGGTGAGCTATAATGGAGAAGGCGGCATTCAACTTTAGGTTGAACCAGTCACATGCAAGGACATGTTTTGGGAAATTTAAAGCTAACAGGCTAATATCAGTGTTAGATTGACCAACTACAAATTTATAACAGGGTCAAGTACAAAAAAGAAAATGTTTTCTTTTAATATTTTCAAATCTGGGATTCTTTAAAAATCTGTTAAAATTAAGACAGAAGAATCACTCTTTGTTCAACTGTTCGTAAATTGTCCACAGTAATCCTCTCGAGACCACGCAGACTGATATTGAGGAAACACTTTGCTGAATAAAGACCAACACACCTCATGTCAGTCTGATGAGGTAGGACACACACTCATACATAGCGACTCGGCAGTGTTGTGTTTGCCTTTGCTTCATCTTCAGGACGCTGTCTTGATGCTCTGCCTCATTACATGGTCGTGTTTCTGGTTACTGACACTCACTTCCTGTGAGTTTCTCGTGAAAATCTGGGTTTTGGTGAGCTGTTTTTTTTTTTTTTCCCTCAGCAAGGTAAAACGTGAACACACATGTCCAGCAGCAGCAATAAGGCTGCGTTCAGCGCCTTCCTGCTCAGGACAAAAACAAATATTTGCTCTTCGTTGGCTTTGGGGCGGAAATATGAAGAATGAGGAAGTGCTGGTGTGTTTGTGTGGAGCGAGGTGGCCTGCAGGCTTAAAACATGTCGGCTGGGCGAGATCACTCTGCACACTTCCTGTTTTTCTCTGCAGCTCCACATTCGATCTGAAAACAGAAACATAAAATCCCCCCTGTGATTGCTGAAGCCTGA
The DNA here is from genome assembly GCA_029822935.1 of Naso vlamingii. Lineage (NCBI taxonomy): Eukaryota > Metazoa > Chordata > Actinopteri > Acanthuriformes > Acanthuridae > Naso > Naso vlamingii. Next base: position 25,202,938 of record JAPQLA010000004.1, on the reverse strand, counting down.
CTGTGAATCAGGGCAGTGAAAGTGATGACAGACACGAACAGACTGAGGACCTGATTCAGCTCTAAAAATACAGCAGCACAAAGAACACTGATACATATTTATATGTGCGCAGCAGAGAGGTGATTGGTTGATGATGTGTTTACTCATCTTGTAATTTTCTAATTTTCTCTCTATGTCACATTTTTAGGAAAGTGCTTCATGAGTTCACTTTATTATTTGTAGAATCCGAAGTTAATCAAAAATATTAGGGTTAAGGTTAAAGTCCTGCTACTGCCCCCTGGAGGCTGCAGTGATCATTACAGCCATTTTAACCTCAGACAACATCATAATCTATTTTTATAGTATTATTACCAACAAGAGTCTACAGGCATGCTGGCAGCTGCAGGCGGCAATACTAAATGCACACAATGACACTCACATGCTGATATTTATTTTTGTAACAGGAAATGTGCACACAAACTTTGTTGGCAGCACGAGAAGAAGCAAAGCAACAGATGTGATGTAAACAAAGATTCAAGCTAAAGTTGAAGAGCAGCCTCCGTCTCTGCTGAGGCTTTTAAAACCTCGTGTTAAACAGCCGATGAGTCAATAACAGAGAATCAGAATTAAAGCACCAGGAAAGATAAAGCTGGTGGAACGTTCAACATGTTCACAAACTTATTTAAGCATGTTAGCATGCAAACATTTGTGGATTAAGCACAGAGTGCAGCTGTGGATGATGGGAAAGTTATTAGTTCTGCAGCTTTTTGGTCATAAACGAAAGCATAGGACACATTACGATGTTGAGCTAAAGATGGCGCTAGCAAAAGTCAGAGGATCACCAAAGTTATTATTGTTTCTTCAGAAGGGAACATGAGCGCGTGAACCACATTTCATCACAATGCATCCATCAGCTGCGCAGATGTTTCAGACCTGGTTTAGACAATGCACGTTTTTGCATCAAACGAAACACTTTTGTTGCGGTTCAGACTTCCTTTTACACGACAACGGCGTGCCGCTGCCCCTGAAACTGAAAACTTCTGAAACCGGGTTCCAGAGTGCAATTTTTTGAAAACGCAACCTTCTTTCCGGCTGTGTAAGCTAGCAAACTGCAAGGTCTGTGAAAGCAGCGATTACGCTAAGGCTAATGCTAATGCTAATGCTAGTGAAAGTCTATGCATTCTGCAGTAGCCACTATCAAACTCTGAAGAAACACTCCACAGTGCACCAAAAGCAGGCTGAATGTGAATTTAAGGGTTCATAGAATAATTTTAGAAGTCAAACTGCGGCTGAATTTCTTTAATTTGTGGCTGCTCAGGGCTTAGCAGCAACAGGAAGTTTACAACTTCTACAAAGTTACATGACCAGTTACTGGCTTGGCATGCATACTACAACGCTTTTGGTTCGTGTAAACGAGGATTTTTTGAAGACGCAAACAAAAGAATTTTTTGTTTTTAGTAGGGCTGCTCTTGTCTAAACGTGGCCTGAGTCTGAACAAAGTTGGTTCGTGGTGCGGTGCGTATGTGTGCGTGTGCGTGTGTGTGTGTGTGTGTGTGTGTGCATGCAGAGAATGTTGTGAATGAAATGGCACTCTTTGGAATTTGGTGTTTCTGGTGAACAAGTAAAAGTTTGTACAAGCTGTTGCGCTGAAGAAAAGAGTCAGAATATCACCAACATGAATAATCAAATTGTTAAATTTAGTGCAAATATTTTCTGTTTTACCATGATGAGAAACAAACTGCTGCTGCAGCTCGACCCCACTGAGATTATCAATTGATCTAACTGCCTTCCTCCAAGTCTGACTCCTCCTCCTTCCCCTCCTCCTCTCTCTCTCACACACACACACACACAGTCTCTGCAGGAAGGGAGGGGCTGATGTTGGGGAAGGAAGTAATCTGAGACACATTTCAAGTCTCATAAAGAAGCGAACTGAAGACCACTGATCCTTTCTTCTGGGTCCTAATGTCCTTCATTCAAAACCCTCCAACCTACAGCTCTTTCCTCAGCACCTGTCCGTCATCTGTGATCTGTCAGAGCTCACAGAAACACTAATGGCCTCTGGTGTTCTTCCAGTCACTGATCTCACACTGAAGGCCACAAAATTTTTAAAGAACAGAGGAGGTTCATCTAGGTTTTGCACAAAAGAAGTAAAACATTAAGAGTGAGCGTGGAGGCTTCCTGTCTGCTGGAAATCAAGTTGATATTTGACTTTTAGGATCACCTGGAGGCCATGTGGACATGGTCAGGTGGAGAGCTGCCTGTCACTTGGTTTACACATCTGACACACTTTGGTTAAGGTTGGTGAGAGGTTGAAGGTTTTCTGCTGAATGCTTAATGCTGTCTGTTACTAATTTCCAATCACTGTTTTTGTTTGTCAATATTTAACCAAAAAACACAATTTTCCCTGACCTTTAAAAAATGCTGCAACTTTAGCTGGAAGATAAAGTCCGAGTCAGCAGCATTTGCTCGTTGCAGCTTGTAAACACAACATTCAAGTTAGGCCCCTATCGTAGTGTGTACTTACACTGCTTGTACCTACACAGCGAGGTAGATAGTTATATTACTTTTGTTTTCATGAAAAAGTTGATAATTTAGCAAGCTAGCACAATGACAGGTAGGTTTTTGTCACCTACCTGTCCAACAGAAAGCAGCCAACTCCTTGTCGCTCTTCATCCCCAGCCTCTTCTTCAGTGCTGAAAGCCAAACTGAGATTCACTCTTGTACTGGAGTGAGCTTTATCTGCTTGATGTTTCACCTCACTTTCGTCGCTATGTCCTCATCTGCCATGTTCTCCGCTCTGAATGGCGTCCAGTTGCTGTGTTTTATTCAATTTTCAGCCTCACCTGCACGCTGTCACATGCTGGAGGAAACACACCCACCCCCCACCAAGAAACGTCATGCACGTACAGGTAGAGGGCGGAGCTCTTCACACACAGTCACCACACATCTAGAGAGGCCCAGAGATGATGAGAGAGCATGATTCATTTTGTAGGAGTCTATATTCTGTTTTACACCTTTAAATATCAAGTCCCAGAAGGGTCAGTATCAGTACACTTTTATTTTTTATGTTAGAGATATTGGTGAAGTATCAAAACATTGAATGCAGATTGTTGGATAATAATCATTAGATTTAAATGAAAGCAAATTTATCGACTCCTGGAATCATGAATGAAGTCATAATAATCACAGATGCGGTTAATTCTGTTGAGGATTGAGAGGCTAGCTGTTAGCGTTAGTCAATCCCTAATTATAGACCGGAGAATCTCTACGGTCTTGTTCGGTCTGCAGGCAAATCTGTTTTGTTTCTCAAATCTGACTTTTAACACAGAGTGTCCACGCCGTCATTTCCAAGTGATCAGATCAGATCTGTTACATCCAGACATCACCGCTCTGTAACGACCCATCTGCGTGGGTTACTGTGGTAACGATGTAGGGGTCAGTACGTGTGCTCGTGAGCAGCTTCACAACACGGAACTACGATGGATGGAAAAATGCTCATACATCATCTGGTTACACTTGTGCTGTCAATTCATGGTGCTGAACTCCGCCACACCAGACAGACTCAGCGACGGAACAGACCAATGAACTTCACTATGATCCACGCTGCAGTCATGGCGGGCTTCACTGAGCAGCGAGAGGTCTGTTCCCTCCGCAAAGCAGTGACTTGTGGGTCTTTGACTTATGTCGTCCTTGAGACATTTGTCGGGCCCTGTGGCCGTTAAGCACCCCGTCTTGTCCATCGAGACATTCCATTCAGGTGAGCAGCATCCATGAAGTGATGCAAGAGGCTCTCTGACATCTGCTTTGAACGAGAAGAGCATCCGGACTGAAGAGGCATCTGCACAAATCGGATTTGAATCGAATTTCAAACCACCTCATGATGTGGTTTGGATCTGATTTGAAAAAATCAGATATCATGTGTTTTTTGCTGTTCAGACTTCATGAAATCAATCTGGAGACAATCCGACTATGCAAAAAAATCCAATTTGGGTCGGCAGTCTAAACAAGGCCTTAAAACGTCAATCCACTGTAGTATAAAATTCACTTACATGTACATGTTAAAGAGAACATCACAGATTTTACATCAGATGGAGTCATGGAAACAAACAACAGCGTGCAAATGGAGTCAAAGTCGTTAAATCTAAATTTAACTTATGAATCCTTTGTAGTTTTGTTTAAATCCCAAAACAGATTGAGTTGAAATGTGCATATTGATTTTAAAACTTGACATTTAAACTAACGTGTATTTTAGTAGCACCACTTCAAATGATCCCAAAATTTGACCAAATCACAGATTTCGTGAAGAAAACTTTTGTGAGGTCACAAACCAAGTTCTGTAAAGTTTTGAGCGTCCAATAGAGATTTTTTTTAAAGCCCTGACTCACTCACTGCTGCTCGAACAAGATGCAGTTCAGCTAAAACAAAGACCAGACGACAGCCATGTCAGATCTCAAGTTTGAAGCCTGAAAATGGTTTTGAAAGTCAGAGGCAGTGCTTTAAGATCCGTCTGTGGTGCCTTCAGCCGGAAACCCCCTCTGAACCAAAAACAGGTTCCTGCTGGTTTCTGATGCACCTGAAACCACAACCTCACCTCCGTCAACTGTCTGTGTCTGTTGGTGAAAATGACAAAGAACATCAGGAGAAAAGAAAAGTCACAACTCCTCAAACCAACAAAGAAGACAGAAGCTTCAGGTTTCTCTCTGAGAGCAAACCTGGAGGCGACGTTTCCCACTGCTACACCGCTCTGAAAACCTGACGTCAGTGAACACAGCACGAAACATGATCGCGCAGGTGTCTTTGTGTTTTCACCACAGCAGAAGAATCACACGTTCATCTGTTCTCCGCTCTGCACAATGAAACCACGTGATTCGATGTTTTCTACTCCAGGGTCCTGTGATCTTATGTGGGAGAAAGGTTAGAATAGTTTTCAATTTTTCATTAGTAATTTTTTTTTTTTTATATTTTGACTTTTGGTTTTCAATTTCAGTTTAGTTTTAATTAGTGTTCAAAGCAAGTTTTGCAGTTTAGCTTTCATTTTTTGAAAATGCTGATGCTAATGCTGTTTTAGTTTTGTTTTTAATAGTTTTAGTCTTTGCCACTTTCTCATGACTTTAGCCCTCGCCGCCATGATGCCAGTCAGGCTGGTTTACGTTACCAGGAGAGGGGCGTGGACCGCCACACCACGGGGGGGAGGAATACAGATCATGAGCGACAGATTCAACATCAACTCAAAATACCATGACAGAAATGAAAAATAAGGATAATATCTCTTTAATTTTATTTTATTTTTGTGTAACTAAAACACAGTTTTAGTGATATATCTTTTTGGTAACGAAAGTGTTTTTTCTACTCTAGTTTTTGTTACTTTGTTAGTTTTCGTCAACAGTAATAACCTTGTGTGGGATGGGCTGAATGTTTGCCGTGTCATGAAAATAAATCTAAATTATTCATTCATTCATTGTTTTTTGTTTGTTTGTTAAAAAAAAAAGAGGTCTCTGGCAATTTGGGACGTCACTTGAAATAATCTGGTCACAATTACTGTGATGTCAGAGGCAGAGATTCAGATTTTTTTGTACTAACACTTGATCCTACATTTCCCACAATGCATTTCAACAGCATCTTACATTATGATGCACTCCATTTACCTCTGAAGTCTGACTTCGGAGGTAAATGGGTGACGTCAAATCTGATTTGACCGTTCCAGTTACGACGAGCCACTGTTAGCTACCAGTCAACAACAACACACTGACAGTTTTTGCATGTAAAAGCAACATAACAACATTAACAACATGTCCACGGATAGAAGTTGAACAACTATCAGTCTGACTGACTTAACGACACAAAAACAAGACTTACTGGCTGATAATCAGAGTTATGTTCACCTTTTTCATTGTTAATGCACAGAGCTGCCATGTTGGATTTCGGGTTTTCAAGGAGGAGTTCTGACTTCAGGGGGCGTTCCTGATGACGTATCCGACTGTTAGTTTAGAAATTCAGACTGCTGAGATCAGCTGGAACGGACCATTAGACCCTCTCTACCTGGTCACAGAAACATCTTTGACAAGTGGAAACAATGTGACTTTTTGTTCAACGTTTACAGTCTTGTCAAACCCTGATGACATCAGTTTGACATCACTATAGCTCCTTTCACACAGCCTGCTCAGCGTGGGTTTAATGCCCCTTTGACGTGCCTCGCTGGTCTGTTTAAACAGCATGGACGTGGGCTGGGGGGGGGGTCTGAGTTTCACCGCCAACAACTCGCCTTCAGAGGTCTTATCAGAGCCAGGGTCGAGCGACGCCTGTCTAAATGTCAGACCCAGTAGGGCGGGTCGGGGCATTTATCTTGACAGAGGAGAGAAAAACTTGACAAATTAAACAGAATTATGACAGAATGGACATTTATGACTGTTTGACATTAATGTCGGAGTTCTTCTACCGTTTTTATACAGTGTGATCACTTCTTTGTTTGTGGTTGGGGTTGACTGTGTTCAGAGGACATGGCTGCATAAATGTTTAGGAAAAATCAAAAAGCTGAGTTTTATTCTGTGTGAACCTTTCTCCTAAACTTAACTGTTGAGTTAAACTTAATTATGTTAAACAAATCAGGAAAGGAGCGGACAGACTGACGTTTCACTTGATGCAGTGCACAGCTGTTGAGAGAGGACAAAAATCCGGTACAGGCAGTCTGCTGATCTGTGAAAAAACTCAACAGCTTTTATTTAAAAAAAAAAAATCATAATACGTTCAGGTGTACATGGCGAAAACTTCCCACAGTAAACATGTAGCGTGGAGATGCTTGTGCACATAACCTTACACGATTGTGTTGCATGTTGGACATTTTTTTAACTTAAAGAAATTCAACAGAGGCAGTTTTCTGACTGTCTCTATGCAGCTTCATCACTGATTTAACTGTTTGAGGTGCATGTTGGACATTTTTATTGACAAAGGAAGCTGATGTTGTTAAAAGTCACAGTGGTGGCGTCTCCTTTGAATCCGCAACCCCAGCTAACTGTTTAAAATGACAGACTGACGCGGCTAAAGACGCATTGTTCGGTTCTGTGTCAGTGACATTAAATTAGAAGAAGGCGGGTTATTGGCGAGCCTGCCGGCTTATGACATCACTAGGGTTGTTTTTTACAACTATTTGTTTTTTATGTAGGTACGTTTCTTTGAAATCAGTCCCTGTTGACTTGAAGTTTTACATGAGACGCTAACATCTCCCCAGGGACGTGCACAGACATTTTGAGGGGTTGTTGCTCAACCTGGTAAAAGGGCACACTGTGAGGGGGGTCCAGGGCCATGCCTCCCCAGAAGAAAATTAACATCAGATTTAGCATGGCACGCACTGCGTTTTCGACTTGTATCAAAATAACATGAATATTACAATTTGTAGTAACAAAAAATCAAGTGACTTCTATCAGCTTCAACTAAAGTACTACGTTGTGGCAGTCAGATCTGCTTGTTGGTTGAAAGTCTGTAGTGTCACAAACATTGTAGGCTTGCATGACTCGACAGCCAAAACCATCACATCCCGGTGTTACACCACATTTGCTGACCGTCAGATTGGGCGACCAGAGAGGGCACTTTGAACAGTTTCTGCAGGGTTGTTGTTGAGAACGAGCGGTCTTTTATTATCACAAGCAAAAATATATTTGTCCAACAAGTTCCCCGACCTATTATTGGATAATACTCCTATGAAAAGCAACAACTATCAGCAGAAAGTGTGTGACAGCCCTCTCTGGTCATTAATATCTGATGGAAGCCAATTCAGGTGTAACATCGGTCGCATCTCTACAGAAAGTTATGCGTTTGCACTTTTCATTAACGTTAACCATCTCCACAGTCCACAGCTTCAAAAGACTTACCCAGAGGAGCCGTCAGCAACAAGCAGCCGCAGCCATGAGTGACACTGACAAGCAAAAAAAAAAAAAAAAAAAAAAGGCTGTCTTGTGATCCTTTGCGCGTTTAGTTCAGTGGATAATGTCAATGTAGTCACACGTGAGTGACATGACAGGGGGCAAAGGGCATCACCAAGGTGACGCACCGTGTCATAAAAGAAATAAAAGTTAGGATGATACGGCAGTTTAATTTGGTCTAACTTTAAAAATAAGAGGCTATTTGAATTTCATATCATCATAAACAAACAAACAAACATAAAAGGCTCTTTCAGGGGCAGAGGGGCAGCTCTGTCAAGGAGGGCAAAAGGGCTGAATGTGTGCACGTCTGTGCATCTCCAGACTTTCTTCCTCTTTGTTCTGCATTAACTGACATTTTTCGCTTTCTTATTTGTGTATAAAATGACGTGAGAAATAAAAAACACTTTGTGATTAAGACCCCGGCATGTTATTTATAGCTCATTTCATGATGCCAGGCTGTGAGAAAATGTTCATGTAGAACTGGAGGGTTTAATAGTTTGACTATTTCTCTCATAAATTAGCATTAGGTTGTACAGCTAATGATGCTCACAGTGGAGCCTTTACCGTTAATGCTAATGCTAATGCTAATGCTAGCTTGGCAACGTTCATGCTGCATGTGGTAGTGGTCCCTCAGGACTCCACCAGCAGCATCGGTTGCTATGGTTACCTATAGCTTAATATAAATGAGCTCTGATGTGGAACAAAGGTTAAACAGCTGACAGAGCTCAGATTCAGGTGTCCACGTGTTGATCAGGACAGACAGCTAATAACCAATCAGTGAGCAGCTTTTTCTGTGCCATCAGAGCTGCAAACAACCACAGTGACTGCAACCCATCATTCAGGAGCCTCCAGACAGCGACACCGAGGAACCAGTTTATATTTCATGGTTATTAGACTATTAGACACAGACTTGAAAGCATGCACCAGTTCAAATGCAAAGTCCTGACTTAAACTGAGGAACAAAGGCGAACTATCAAAGCAGCACTTAAAGCCCACAGGCTGCAGAGAAACCAGCGTTTGATTTAAACGCAGGGATGCGACAGGAAAGATGCCGCGCGAGTAAAAGCAATCACAAGGCTCGTTTAAGTGTCTGACGCACATAATTCAGCAGCTTCTCAACAAAGAGGCAGCAGGTGGGCGTGACGGAGCCTGGTGTCTCTGAACTGGGACAGCAGCTCCTGATGGTCCCTGAGGACCTTCAGAGCAACAGGAAAGAGAAGCAGGTTAATGAGCTCGATCACATCAGCAGCTCCTTCACGCTGCACTCAGAGGAGACACACAGGCAGGTCTCAGCAGGAGGACAGCAGGGTCTGAAGGATGTTGTCAGGCTGCTGAGACCTTTGACCCCCGGCCACCTTATTATCAGCAGTTAAAGCAGCAAACTGAGAACAACTGAAGGCCTGAAAACTGCAGCGGCTGGACTTAAAAATGATGAAGCATCATGTTTCATAATTTCACATCTGTAGAGTGAAGTTCTGATGCTCTGGATTCTCATTTGAGAGACTTTCTGTTCAATTTTGGAGGAAAACTTTAAACAGGTTAAAGGTTAAAGTACACATATTCTTTACTTAAGTACAACTAGGGATACTTGTGTAAATAAAGACTATAGTACTGATTCAACTTCTTTACTTAAGCCAAAGTAATAAAGTACAGGTAGTGAAATGTTCTCAAAGTATTAAAGTAACAAGTTTCCCTCTGAAGGACATTTCTGTGCACAGCTAACTGAAGCTCACATCATATTAATATAATGCAAAGACTGTTAAACTTAAAGGAATAATCTGGCGATAAAAATGATCCCAGGGTCGTTTTCTGAATGGGCACTCAACAAATAAGACCTCCAGAGAGTTTTTTTTTCGCTCATCGACCTGTGTCAGGTTTGAAGGGAGCAAAGTTACAGCCCAAAAACGGCTAACATGCATCGAAATGGGGCGGTGCGCAACACGCTTACAAAACCAGCTCTTTTAACAACTAATACTGCTCAAAATAGCACCATGCGCCT
>JAPQLA010000004.1:25160689-25192944 GCA_029822935.1 Naso vlamingii | reverse complement strand
GAGCAGTATTAGTTGTTAAAAGAGCCGGTTTTGTAAGCGTGTTGCGCACCGCCCCATTGCGATGCATGTTAGCCGTTCTTGGGCTGTAACTTTGCTCCCTTCAAACCTGACACAGGTCGATGAGCGAAAAAAAACTCTCTGGAGGTCTTATTTGTTGAGTGCCCATTCAGAAAAAGATCCTGGGATCATTTTTCGCCGGATTACTTCTTTAAAGGTAGAATCAGCAGGATTTGTCCAAGTTGTTCCTGAACGCACCAGAAAATAAGTTGATTGTTGAGTCTCATTCCCAGAATGTCTCATAGAGACATGTTGTGTTGGTGAAGCGTCCTGAGCTCAGACAAAGAGACAAAAACATTCAAACTAAAGTAACAAACCTGTTTGGAAAATGGAACGAGGAGAAAGTTCAGATTTTTGTGTTCAAATGTAGGGAGGAAAAACATACTCAAGTACAGATACCTGAAATATCTACTTATGTACAGTAACAAAGTATTTGTACTTTGTTACTTTACACCACTGGAAGTTGGTGGCTTATAAAAAATACCACACTGTTAACTTAAAATAAGACGTACTGTTGTTACTACTGGTTCAGTAACTATTCAGATTCTTTGTTTGGGTAAAAGTACTAATACAACACCCTGACAAAAAGTATAAGTATTCAAGTATAAACAGGAAATGTAAACTAAAGAAAAAGAAGTTGCTTGAGACAGAACTTATTTTGAACTATTTTTTTGACAATGTTTATTTTTGCCAACGATCTTAGCTTTAGCCTATTTCAAAGACATTGAAATGATTAGAAGACAAAACAGCAACCCTTCAAATGTGTGAAACTGAATCCATCATCTGTTTTTATGTTAAAAAAGATAAACAAGTACCAAAATAGTTGCCAAGTTGACTCATCGTTTCAGCAGTACTTGGGTAAACTGTGGGTTATTTTAATTTATAATAAAACATTTTAACTTCTAAATTTCTACATTTTGTTTAGGAGTCCTAATTAATAAAGTAACTAGTAACTAAAGCTGTCAAATAAAGGAAGAGAGATTTAATTAGGAAGTAGCATTAAAAGACTCAAATACAATAAGGCTTAACTCAAACAGTACAGTAAAAGTACAGTAACAGCGTCGATGTACTTAGTTACATTTCACCGCTGAGTTCATAGGACAGTAGAGTGTAGAGCTAAAAAATTTCCTTTAAAGGTGGAGTCAGCAGCATTCGTTTGTCGCTGTTTGTAAACACAACATTCAGACTGGCCTCCTCCCAGCTCAATGCACCTTAAGTATTGCAACTTCGCGTGTACTACATGGACTACTATACTGCTTACCTAATGTTACAAAGCAAGCTACACTGGAATATTACATTTGTCTAATGGAGAAGTCAATAATTTAGCAAGCTAACAAGCTAACCGCCAGTGTTTCGCACCTACCTGTCCATCACAAAACTCTGCATCGCTCCTCCCAGCCTCTCCTTCAGCGCTCCAAAATGGCTGAAAGCCAAACTGGGACTCACTCTCGCTCTGGAACAAGTTGTATCCGCTTGCTCACTTGGGCTGTATTTCCTTTTCTTTGTGCTACGTCCACATTTGTAACTTTCTCCAGTCTGGAAGGCGTCCAGTAGCTGTGCTTCGAGGTGCTCTCACGCTATCATTACTAAAAAATTGGTTGTGCGTCTACATCGCTCTTAATGGTAACTCGTCCCGAGCAGGTCCTGAGCCAGCCAAAACATCAAGATACAGGCAGAGGGCGCTGTGTCTCCATACACAGTCACCAACACACATACAGAGGCCCAGAAGTGATGATTGAGCAGCATTACTTTTGTATATGTCTATATTTTATTTTTTAGTAAAATCCTACTGACTCCACCTTTAATGTCAAAGTTGGGACAAAGTCGTATTCAGTCGACTAAACACATATTTTATCTTTTCAGGATAGAAAGGCTGACTGAGGGTTTCTGGGTACAAGCAGACAGCAGAGGCCTCTGGGAAACTGACTGTCCTTCACGCTCAGCAAACAGCGTCATCGTCAACACATCCCTGCAGTTCACTGTAATATTTCCATGTGTAGTCATCCTGTAGCAGGCAAAAAAACGGCCTCTGTGTAACAAAAAGCCACGTTTGTCTCGTTAGTGCAACGACAAGGACACAGCCGTCAGATCTCAGAAACATGTCGATGACTTAAGTCCTGCTGCATGTTTTTATCGCTTCATTTTCTCCATGACTGTCTCTATTTTTTTTTTTTATCTGTCTCAAAAGCTGAACAATTACACAGTCTTTTGTCTGTACACAGGACACAAAAAATCCCCTGCTGTGTGCTAACAAATACTGGTGTCATCTCAGCAGAATTACTCGTCACTTTACCATCAATGTAAATTAGGCTAGAAGTCTAGACTTTTGTGATGAATCAACAAAAACAGAAACTCTTTCGGAGAAATTTCCTCCCACGGATCAAAAACGTATTTCAAATTCTGAGAGCTTTTGAGGCAATTTAAAGCTAGCTTAAAAACTGAGCCAGACTTTAGTTAACTGATGCTACATGGCTAATGTGTTCATTTCTCAACGTGCGAAGATTTCTAGCAGCTTTTAGTTTTGTACAAAAACTTCTTCATGACACAGCAACTAACAGGCTACAGGCCAAGAAGCTGTCTCATGTTACCATACACATGTTGGTTAGCTTAGTTAATGCTATCAAGCTTAAAAAGATAACAATACCACTGCTGAATTTATACACTGTGTGGTGACACATTCACAGCAAAGACTAAAAATATGCAGATTGTCATCTTTGCAGCCATTTTCCTGCTCACATGAGGAAACTGCAAAGTACAAGCCGTCAAACTTTTAGTTCTCATGTGACATCAGAACTACAGCCGTGCCAAAAGTATCTCTGACAATTTACAATAACATCTGTGCGCTTAAATCCAGCTGATTTCAAACAAAAGTAAACAAAAACAGCTTCTCATTTCTAGTAGATTAGTAGTTTTGACAACTGTGAGCGGTTGACTTTATCAGCTGTAGTTCAGTAACAAGATGGATGGACTCTAGGATGAAAGTAACGTATGGCTGACAGAGGTAACACTGGCTGAAGTGACTGAAATGTAATCAATAAAAATCAGGAACCATTAGCTGGACATGCTAACGTCTGTAGCTACTATCGGAGCAAACACTGAACTGTTGCTCTTGACGTTTTTAGTTTTGGAAACCTAAAGATATAATTTTTAAGTCTTTGTATTTAGGGAAAAATTCAAATCCAAAGCTTGTCAGACCTTCCGTGCATAGTTACGGTTGCTAAGGTACGACTGGCCAATTGGGTGGGGTGGTGGGGGGTGTTTAAGCAGCAATCAACGGCCCTGTCCCAATATCCGCACGTGTATGACGTTGAGGAAATGTGCACTTAGGGTCCGAAGCTTTTGCAGAGCAGAATTGGGACAAGTCTGTGCACATCACCTATTTACGTCACTTACACACCTAGGAGATGAAAAATGGCACTGACCGTGGCTGTGCTGTTTGCAGTGCTGCTGCTAAAATTAATCAGAAATCACTGCTAGCGTGTTATCTGGAAAATTCTGAACTGCAGGAAAGGTTTCTAAGCCAGATCCAAACACTGATGCACGTGCCCGACCAACAGGTAAGTAAACGGTTTAGTAATAACGGTATAATATATATTAGTTTGCGGACATGTACAACTTCCTTTCTACATTTCAATTCACCCGTTAACTTGGAGGCATGTCCCTCTAATAGCTATAATGTGACACCACCTTTTTTATTTTTTATTATTATTATTTTTGTGCTCCATTTTGTTTTTCCATTAGTTAGCTATGTGAAACATCAAGACACGACAGGGATTCTGGGAAATAGCTTTCGGCGCAGTGTGGTTCGATGAGCACTTGTGGAAAGGGTGCATTTAGGGTGCAGGACGGCGGCTACGGTCAGCCCTGAAGAACAAAACTAGAGAATTGGGACACCCTACTGTCTTGCACCCTTTAGCATGAACACGCAATTGAGCGGCACAAGGGCGCAAGTGTGGATATTGGGACAGGGCAAATATTGCCAACATGACAGGCGGTTCAATGTCAACCATGAAGTCATAAAGGGTCATTTAGTTGGATTTGCCCATGGACTTAAGTTTATTTTGCACTTATTTCAGCTTGAGCGCCCTCTGCTGGTCACAGTAAAGCAGAGCGAGCTGTGTTTTCTGATGATACTGCAGAGAGCTGCAGGGCCTCTTCGTCACGACCAGCAGTCCCTGCTCTCTCCCTCCACCCGCCTGGCACGGCACGGCACAGTACCAGCAGCAGATCGCCATGGCGACCAGCCCAGACTGCCGGTCACCACAGTGTGAGGTCAGTGTTTCCATGGTGATAGAGCAGATGAACAGTAATCCGTCCTTGTTTTTGCACCGTGGAAACAGGACGGGCGGGTGGAGGCAGTGAGAGAGGAGGGAAGCAGTCGTGAGCATGTGTGAGCATGTGTGTGTGATCTGTCTCACTGAAGCTGCGGGCCCACCACCCACCCACCCCCCTCCTCCTCCTCTCCTCCTCGCTCTTAATAGCGAATTTGCAATCATGCACTGCAGATCAAGCAGGAACCAGCGGAAGATTAAAAGGCGCTGATGATCTGGAGCAAAAACGAGGTCACCGCAAACAGGCGGCATTTCGCTGCTGCTGCAGGAAGCTGAGGGAGCGCTGCAGCAAAGGCACCACACAGGACACGACAGGAAGGACAGGAAAGGACAGAGCTGATACACACACATGTTGAGCGCAGCCTCAGGTCTCTGTACTTTCTCCACAACAACATAATGACGTAGTTTCACTTTTCTGTACAGATGTTTCGTTGTCACTGACATCTTTAACTTCAACTCCTGAATTGAGGCATTATTTGTACTTTGGACCTTCCTTTAATTTTTCATTTTCTGCTTTCATTTTCATATGTGTAACTTTTACATGCATTTCTTATACAGGGCATTTGTGCAGAAAAATCTCTAAATTATAGGTGTAAGTCACCCAGTGATATTAACATCTCAGGCGGAATAAAAAAATGGATTTTTAAAGGGAGTGGGTGGAGGATTGTTGATGTTGCAGTTCCCTGCAGCGGCCACTAGATGAAGTCATATTTTACTAAGATCATATTTAATTGATGACAAGATTCATGAGAATATGTGTTAGGGGAGGCTACACGGTGTATTCACAGCTTGTATGCGGGATAAATCACACCAGCCCACCAGCCCCCCCCCCCCCCCCCAGTATAAACTGCAGACAATGTTTGAGTACAAAAGCTCATTTGAAGCAAGAGGAAAGAACAAGCTGCGTCTTTAGCGTCATTTTGCAGCTCACTACAACAGCTCCTCCATCGTGGAAGGTATAAAACACCCTGATTAATTTAGAACACAGACATGGCGTGAGGAAAGTCGACCATATGGTGAACCTGACCTGCGTGCCAGAAGCCCACCGCGCTGTGAACCAGCAGCGTTGCAGCTTTCCTGTGTGAGAAGAACTGATTTTTGAAAACGTGTTCTTGCTCTCACAAACTGCAGCGGCTGCAGATCAACACCAGCAGCACATTCATCATCTCTGTCTCCTCTTTTTTTCCCCCTTTCTCTCCTTTAAAACTCCCCTCCTCCTCCTCCTTTTTTTCCTTTTCTCTCTGGCATCTTTTAAACCGGGCTCAGGCTTCTGATTGGCTGGCTGACAGGCTCACTGTGAGGTGTGAGGGGGCGTGAAGCGGCAGCCAATCCTGTCCTTCCTCTGTCTCCCAGCCCCCTCTTTTCCCTTTTTTTAAACCTTCCATGAATATTCACCCATCTGCACCATAAGCCCCCCCACCCCCTCCCCCCTCTGAGATTTAAATCTGCGCCCGCCCTCCCCCGCCTCCTCCTTCCTCTTTCTTATGTAGAAGAACAGCAGTCTCTCTCAACATGGAGGGACGGCAGCTTGCTTTGTGTCGCTGACACAATGGACTCCAACACCTCCCACCCGCCCCCGCTCTCCCTCCCCCCTCCCTCTGCAGATTTTAGGTTGCAGTGCAGCAGGTCTGCAGCCTCTCTGCTCACAGCTCGGGCTATAAATAACTCGGCAGCCATCTTATCTTTTCGTTTTTTTGTTGTAACCCTGTAGAGGAGAGGAGAGGAGGGGGGAGGGGGGCGGCGACATAATGAGGGTCACATGAATGATGAAATTATCTGAAGGCCTCAAATCTTCAGCTTTAGCGAGCTATTTAAGAGGAATGAACAACTGAGACAGTGATGAGCAGCTGGTGGGGAACTGATGTCAGTTTGAACATGAGCCGCTTCTTGTGTTTGTGTGTATGTTTGTGTCGTTGTTACTGCCGCTCTCACTCAGAGTGTGAGGATGCTGCGCTGACTGTAAAACCTGACTGATGTGTCACAAGAGGCAAAGCTCAGGTTTCAGAAATGACTGAAATCCACGGAGCTGCTTCAGTGAACGCCGGCTCACAGAGTCTTTGCTGAAGCAGCTCTGATTCGTATTTTCACGCTGACACAAGCCAACAATGTTTAGTTCATGTGTTCATTGGTTGGAAAGCAGAGCCAACAGGTCTGCGGGTGTTTCATTCAGTTCATCCTCCAGCATGTGGACTCTCTGACGCTGTACTCGCAGTCCTGTACGTGAACTTCTGTGGAGTTATGAGCGTGTTAGAAGTGGGAGAAAAATCACTACATCATAATACTGCAGTATTTTGTGCGACAATATTGTATTGATACATAGATACCAAGTACTGATATTTTATTATCCAAATTCTTAATAAATGTTGCAAATACAAAATCACCTTTTTGTATAATGGAATAAAAACGAGTTGACTTTTCTGTCCACTAGATGGTGCTAAATGCTCACTGGTGAGGTAATAGAAAAAAAAAAAAAAAAATGACAGGAGATAACTGAAGATGAACCATGTTGGATGAAACAGATGATGCCGACAAAGTTTTACTTTGGGAAAATGATTTGCAGTTCAAAAAAGTGAGAAAATCACAATATACGATTTCGTAATACCAACATATCGCAATATCGTGATAATGTCTTATCGTGACAGAAGTATTGTGATATCAGGTTGTGAAGACTCTAATGATTCCCACCCCTAATGTGTGTGTGTGTGCATTTTTTAGTCAGACACTTTGAATTGAAATTAAAATTTGATTTTTGACACTTTTAGACTTTATTGTATTAAGAAGTTGTTGTGCTGGTTGTGTTTAGATAAAATTGACATTTGAGAACTTTTAAATCTACAAAAATCTTGAATAAAGTTTTGTTTGCACATGTATCCTAAAGCTACTACTTTGTTTACTTGTGAATAGATAAGCTTAGAAATCAACACTTCAGCATGATGTTTCATTTATGTCATTTGAGACAGAGGTTCATGAAAACTCTTTACCTTGATTACAGATGGTATTTGGTCTAAATTAACAATCATTTGAAGTGACTGTTGAAACCATCAGCCACTGATCGAAGTTACTGTCAAAGATCCGTGTCACTGACTGTATTTTATGTCACTAAATTCAGGATTCTGAATGAGTTTCTCTGTAAAACTGTATTTGCTGGTTGTGCAGTTTCAAGTGTTATTCCATATTTATATCAATAGAATGTATTTTTTTTAACTAACACTTCATTTTTTTTCCTGATGACAAGCTAATGTTATCTAAAAGTTAATGAGAACAATTAAACAAAGAACCATCAGATCAAACAATAAGAGAAGTAAATTGTTAATCTGCAGGGATTTGCATGTGTGTGATTCAAATGGTGGAAAAGAGGGATTAATAAAAGACATTTTTTCCTTAACACACATCTGAAAGTTCCTGATAACACTCAACATGTTACTAATTAAAATTTTGTAATGTTTTCTGGTTGATTTGTTTACAAATAGAAAACTCAATTTCCTGCAGAGACACGGACAAACTGTAAAACTGTGTTTCTGGGAATTGCTTGAGTGGCTTTAGCTTGAATTCATGTTGTCAAATGAAGGATTTGGCTTTTTGACGAGACAAAAAATAAAGAAAATAAAACTTCTGATTTTTATTTAACATGAATTTAATTAGTGCTTAGACTGAGGAGCGGACGGGATGTCCGGACCGGAGTCAAACAAACATACAGAACGTACAAGTTTTTCATTTACACTCAGCTGAGACACAGATGACAGATTGTGTGTGTGTGTGTGTGTGTGTGTGTGTGTTCACTGCTGCGTGTTGTTGAGGCCGTCTCTTGACATAAATACTTGCTGGTATTAACGATCGTGACTCAACAATGTTCATATTTAGTTTAGCTGTGGAGGCTTTGCTCAATGAAACGCTTACTGAAGTGTTGCAAAACACGAAAGCTGCTGTGAGACCCGAGTCAGCGCGGCCTCGACCTGCTGACGACCTTCATGAACTCACTCTGATCGCTGAATGCCAGGACTCAAAGATGCCTCTGACTCCCCACAAGTGTGTGAACAGAGGAGCATTGTGGGTAGGTGAGTCCACCCGAGCAGATCAGAGTCGAAGCAGCGACGATGTTGTCCACAGGAGTAAAAACAAAAAGCGTCAACGTACAGACATGATGGCGTCCAGCTGCTGCTCGGCAGTATTTACACTGACGACAGGCTGGACGACATCGCTGTATTTCTAACTCGATTTGAACCGGAGGTGATTTTGGTATTGAGCTCATGTTGTTTTTTTAGCTTTCTGCGATAGTAAACAAAGCAAGCTGATCAAAGTCACATCATCATGGACTCTGAACTTGAACAGCCTTTTTGAATAGAGCCAACAATAATCAGTTATTCGAGAAACAACCAGCAGTTTAATCTGCAGCCCTTCATCTTCACAGCAGAAATTTGAGAGCCTCCATGAAGTAAAATCTTGTCTGTTTGTGTGCAGAGATGATGGCGAGCGTGAGGGCCGATGAGAAGAGTTCAGAGAAAACTACGACTGAGTCTCATTCTTCTTCTCCACACAATGACCCTCATGCTCTGCTGCAAGAAACGGGTAACGATGTTTATCTTTGTGTCATTTTTGGAGATTTGTCACTTAAAAGGTTCCTCTGGTGTTGGTTAATTAAATATGAGATTAACTTACAAACTTTAGGTTTGGTTGTAATTAACACAAAAGTCCCAGAAGAAGCAAGTAACTTATCAGCAAAATAATCAGTGCTTCAGACTTGTTAATGAAACCCTGGACTCATGGAAACTAGCGTCCACAATGAAAATGTATGAAGTCACTTTGCATATGAAGGAACTCGATTTGTCTGAAGAGAAAGAAATCAAAGAGTACAAGAGTTTTTCTTCTTATGCACTAAGAAAAAAGCTTTCTGTGTGACAAAACACAGCAAAAAGGCTTCACATCTACAGATGAAGAGAGAAGAGGAGCAGGACAAAAAAATCCACACGAGAGGAACCTTTCAAAATAAAACCACAGAGTGGAACAGCTCGAGCAGCTGCTGGGTGGAATAATCCAAAGATTAATGTCAGTTTTTGTGGCCTGTGAAGTGACCGAGTCACATATAAACCTGGAAACTGAAGAACAGTCGACAGCAGCTGAGAGGTGAGAAATGAGAGAGTGTGATGAAGAGTTTTCTTTCTGTTGAAGTGGACCTGAAGGAATGATGACAGACCGACAGGGAGACGTCTTCTTACTTCAGCGACAAACTGAAAGACACACAGAGATTCAAATAAAACACTGAAGGTACAGTTTAAGCAGCACCGACACACGTCTTTCATCTGTGAAGCATCCTTGGCTCAGGTGAAAGGTGACATAGAAATCCGAGCTAATATTATCATTATTATCAGGACCGAGATCTCAACATTCAGAGGTTACATGTTGTTACATGGATATCCTCCAGTAAAGATACATGTTAGCCTAGCTTAGCATGAAGACTGGAAGCAGGTGGAAACTGCTAGCCAAGCTCTTCACCATCACTGAAACTCCAAAGCTGTCTCACAGAACAGGCTTAGAAACTTAAACTGATGTTCTCATCAGACTCAGTAAAGGTGGAGTGTACGATTCTTGAGTTCTGCCGTCCAAAACACTTTTTGTCAAATTCAGTGCATATCTTCTCACTGTGTACAAGGTCTTGGCTCTGTGTGTGGGCTGAGAAAAAGTCCTGCATTTTTGCGCTGTCCCTGCTGTTTTCAGGGGAAAAAAGGCAGCGTCGCCCCCATGCAACCAAAACTCAAAACACCACTCCAAACACTACACCTGCCAATCAGCTGCAGGGGTGTGTTCCTAGGCTCCTCGTGCACAGGCTCAGGTAGGGGAGGGGGAGGAGGAGGGGGAATGTAGCTGTGCGAGGCTGAGTAAGAAGAGCCGAACCGAACCGAGGCAAGCAAGCAAGCAGCAGAAATGTCAGACAAACCCAAGAGAAAACACACAGGGAGAAAGAAAGAGTTGGACAGAGCGAGGAATAAGACAAGGATCTACATCTGCAACGCCTTCCTAAAGTGGAGAGACTTACGAGATTTGAAAGGCTTCAAGACCGATGTAGAGGCGGTAGTAACCGTTGCCTTGGCCACCAGCATGCATGTGTTTGGAAGGCGGGACAGGGGAGGCTAGGCGGAGCGTCAGAGAAAACACGGAGGTAGGTGCTTGTTTGTTTTGTTTTCGAGAATCGTACACACCATCTTTAAAGTCTATAAAGCAGCTGAAAGTTTGTCTCAGGTCAGTGAAACAAACGTGTCACATACACGGAGAGTTCAGGAGCTCAGCAAGTGTCACGTTTCATGTCGAAACTCTTTAAATGTCTGTAACAGAGCAGCTCAATGAAGAACGGCACTCTGCAAATGTCAAGTTATCTATTTCACCATACAATAAATGAGTCACGGCAGGGCTCGGCGGCTGCGTTTACACACTTTTCAAAGTGAAATGATCTGATTGATTTTCAGAATATCACATGAAAAACACAATGAGAGAAAAAAACCCCCTACACATTCAGGAAACAGAGGTAAAGAGAATGCGAGCTTTTCATTTCATGGCCTTCGTCAGCGAGGAGTGCGCTCTGGTTATCATCACGTGAACTTTGGTTACATCTTAACAGTAGATAAAAATCCTCCCACACATCGCTGGGCTCTACAAGATGACCAGCTTGTGCCACGTCCAAAACTTTACTATCACGATATTGTCCTGCCCGAATATCTTGATGACAATGGTCGCCTGGGGTTGTGGGTGGGTGGTCATCATCTGTTTGCATCAAAGATGACGTGCAGGCTCGCCATTTTCTCTGCTTTAAACCTGAAACATCGACAAATTGTCAAGCTGGCATTGAAACCATTAAAGTGCTGCATGAACGCCGACATCCTGCCAATTAACCTGCGATCACCTCTCCAGCTTGTCAAACCCAACGCACGTCGCCTCTGCTGCCATGGCAGCGCCGCATGCATTTCCTTTTCAAAGTAAAAGCCTGCAGATGCTGTCACAGCTTTTAGATATTTGAAAATGTGAAAAGTGTAACAAATGACAGCAAATCTCCCGATACTCGATAATAACTAATATCAGCTCAAATCTTTCAGATGGTAAGTGGCCCTTCAGTGGCCACATTCTGTCACACCAAAAGTAAAAAATAAATCATACTATTGATCCTTACGTAAACTGATAAATGATCAAATCCATGGGTTGCCGCCCGCTGTAAATGTTTTTCTCTTCTTTTATATACAGAAAAATATTGTTCTCCTTATAGAAAAAGAATCCAAATGAGCTGTAAATGAGTCTGTGCTCACACAAACAGCTGTGCAGCAACTCAGTATGAATTAAATACAATATATTAAAGACTAGATTTAAATCCGTGAGTGACTGATCAAGTGTGAACTAAACCAGAGGCAGACGTTCACAGCAAACATTTACAACTTCTGCTTCAGAAATTCAATCAAAAAGTCACTGTGTGCACTCACTTGAAGCTGTCTTTATCCTGCAGGTTGAGCACCAGGCTGTCTGCACTCAGGTACACTTTGTTTTGGGACTGCGCCACCTGCAGGTCACACACACATATACACACACACACACACACACACACACACACACTCTGAGTGAATGGCGAGAAAACACAGGTGGAAAGTTTCTCAGCGTGCAGGCCTCACTGAGCTGCTGCTGCTGAGCACAATGGGAACATTGTCGGAGCTTCAACACTGAGCTGATTCACAGCACAGCGAGAGCTGCTGAGGCGCGTTCACCGGCCGAGCAGGAAACACACGCCACCGCCGGGGTGCCCGCTCCACATGACGTGACTGAAACGTACAGGCGCAGAGCGTTACACTCTGCTGTGAGGTCACACATTAGGAAGCTGCTCTGACCTTCTTACTGAAGAGTTTAATCATTCAACCTTTCACACAGAGATGCACAGTTCAACACGAGCCTCCATGGACAACATTTTAAAAGCTTCATACGGAGAAATTCATCTGAACACAGAGGAAAGCATGAAGACTGTCTGTCTCATGTCTGATTCACTTTTTTAAAATACATTCAGAACATTCTGCTAGTGGCAAATATGAACAAATAATGATGGCTTAAAATGTAACAGTTTTAATTACGTACAATAAAAAGTATAATTACAACTTCAGTCTCCAGGTTTTATAATCGTTTGTCGTCTGATTCAGCTGATGGAGAAAAAAATAACCAAATGAATGGAAATCTGCTCCAGA
Organism: Naso vlamingii; assembly: GCA_029822935.1. NCBI lineage: Eukaryota > Metazoa > Chordata > Actinopteri > Acanthuriformes > Acanthuridae > Naso > Naso vlamingii. The sequence continues at coordinate 25,180,349 of JAPQLA010000004.1, read as the reverse complement.
CAAACTGAACACACCGTCATAATCAGATATGAAACACAACAGACATGAGTTTAAAAGCTGTTTTTATCTTATTAAAAGCATCAGGTTCTCTCTTTAGCTCTATTTTAACTAAATAAAACTTTCATTAACTTTATTAATAATTAAGTTATTTTAACATCTCATGAACAAACTTCTGGGGAAAAAATGAGAAGCTGCTGCAGCTTTGTTTGTCATGTTTTCTTTGACCTCTTACATAAAATCATGTTCAGCTGGCGCCACCTGGTGGCCTGAGTGAGCTGCTTCACTGGTTATTAAACTGAGGCTCTGGACCAAAAAAGGGCCATTGGATGACTTCACGGTGTCATCGCAGCTTCCTGGGAGTTAAACATAACTACACTGAACACTTTGTCACAAATTCTAAAGTAAAAGAATAAACAAAACTGTCTATATCTTTAAAAAAATCAGATGATGGCATAAAAAAAACTTCATTACCAACAGTCAACGGCGTCAAGCAGCCACAGCATCAAGGCTGAGGTGAAATGTGAAAAACATAAAATAAACTTATTTTACGTAAAGAGCGGTTGGTCACTAGAACAGTTTTTTTTTTTTGCTCTTATCATTCACATCTTCTTGTGCCAAAAAACAGTCACTGTAACATTTCTACTTATTCTGATTCATGCAGAAAGCTGAAGCCTAAAATAACTTCAGCTCAATGTTTTAAATTTATTTTTAGCACAATGCAAGGATTCAGATTTTATCCCAAACATTAAAAAATGCACCAGGAAATCATACGAACAGGAGGAATCACTAACAGCGATGTGTTTAAATGTTCTTAATGTCACCTGACAGGTGTCAGTAATTATCCACTGGAGACTAGAGGCACATTTTCAGGTTTTTAAGGACTTGCAGGCATTGTGCATGTGATGCTTTATAAAACAAGAAAATACAATTTAATTTTTTTTTAAGTTACATTTACTTCCTGTTTCCTGTTGCAGCCTGCAGTGTGGGGCTGCAGACTGCACACAGGTGAGAGGCGGCGCAGACAGAAATCTTTCAGGGCGGCGTTTCTTACCGTCTTAGCGATGTTCTGCGCAGCTCGAATCTTCCTCAATTTCAGGTAGCCTGGGTTCTTCGTCACGGCCTCGCCCAGCTGACAAACACACGTTTAAACTGTTAGTGTATTTACAGGAGATTAGTGTCACACAAGCAACAAAAGGAGGAGTGAGCGTTCGGCCCGAGGCTGAGCAGCCGCAGCAGGCTGAGCCGGTCTCTCCGTGCAGAAAAAACTCTGAACATCATGATGATCAAAGTGTCAGGCGTGTCGTAGCGTTAATGTTCTCACGAATGTTGACAGACAGAGAAAATAATTACTGCATGTTTGTATGAAGTGTTTGTTTTTTTTCTCCACAGTGATGAGGTGAGACCAAGCAAGTCCATGTCAGAGCAGGAAACAATCCAAGATTTAAAGCTGGTTTTCAGTTTCAATTAGACAGTTTAACAAGTTAAACACAACCAGGAATTTATTTGATCAAATCTAAATACTCTTCTTTCTACACACTCTCTTAAATGTCAAGAAGTTACATTTCCAGGTTCCACAGACTGTCAAAGAGAAATCACACGGCATGTAAAGCGTCTGTTCAAACACCCCGAGGACACGCAGCCATGTTTCATAGAACAACAGGAACAACACGCCGGCCGTCACCTTCTGGAAGCACAGCTGCTCTCACCGCCGCCTTTTTTAAAATCTACTGAAAAACTATTTGGATCTCTGCTGCTTTACTTTCTCCAGCTTGAGTCTGGATCTTCATTTGATCCTTGCTTGAGCTGCTCTTTTGACAGGTTCTTCCAGTTCTAGTTTACATAAGACAGAAATCTAAACACAGATCATCTACATCTCTTTATTTCCTTTGTGTGAGAAGAGATTAGAGCTGGGAGAGGACGATTATTGATCATTCTAAATTAATCTGCCTTTTATTTTCATGATTAATCAATTTGTTGGTAAAATGTCACCGTCAGACAATATTACTAGCAAGCTAAGCTAAAGACTCGTTGGTTTCCAGCTGTTGTCTTCGCCGTGTGAGCAGAGCGGCCTTGACTAGCTGTCACTGTCCACACAGACTTTATACTGTGATGACACTACACACACACACACACACTTAAACGAACTTGTTCACTCGTTTGACAACAAGCTGATACCAGGTCAGGCGAGGTCCAGCAGCAGAACTGGTTTTGAACATCATACGTTGGACTTTAGCTACGTCCTGCTGTTGCTTCTTATTGTGAAGAAATTACTGACCGCCTGAATCTGTAAGCTACAGGGATACATGAAACCAACAAGTACGAACTTTATGTTTGTTAAAAAGGCATTTAGTTTTATTTTCTCTCCCTCTGCAACAAATGCACATCAGCCTGATCAAGGACTTTAGGACAGAAGACAGTGTGCTCATACCACATTCATCCTCAGAGGCCAGAATCAACAAACAACACATAAATAAAACCTGCTGAAGTGGCTGCTTTAAAGAGGACATGTCTGAAATATGACAATGTCTGTTGCCACGAACTGCCACTCAGTGTAATCTTTGCTGCGGCTGTTTGTCCAAACCAGAGTTGGTGTTTGTTTTGCTGCAGTGGAAAGTCAAACAAAGATGGAAGAGTTTTATTTTTCTGGTTTTTGTTGAGTTTAGATGAAGCACGAAGGCCGGGGCTGGCTGGTTAGCATGCTGACTTCAGTAGACAGCTCTCTGAAAGTTTTTTTCACATAAAATCTGGCAGTGTCTCACACATTGCTCCTTCAGGTAAAATTCTTTAGTAGTTTTATTTCAAAATACTTCCAATTTTATGCTACTTTATACTTCTACTCCACAAAGAGTGTACTTTTTACTCTGTAGCATTTATCTGAGCTGCAGTCACGTTACAGATTAAGTTCGATGAACAAAACAGGTTTTTATGATAAAATATGCTATTCTATAGATTAAACAGCATATAAAACAGGCTAAATGAGCTTTAACTCCAGTTACATTTAAATGCTGTTTTTATGTTAAAGTATCAGTAATGATACTCAAATTATGTGACATATATAAATAAATGTAACTTTCTGAGAGGGACCATTTAGGGAACAAATACTTTTACTTTTATATTTTACATACATTTAGCTGTTAATACTTGTTTACTTACTTCTCTGTTGGTGAAAAAACAGTATTTTAACAAAGTAATGTTACTATTTTTCCTTGACGGATCTGAGTTGTTGTTCCCCGGCCAACAGCCTCACATTAAAAACACATGATGCTAAGGTGTGACAGGAAGTGGTTGTTAAAGCGGCTCACCATCTTGGCAGCCTGAGCTTCTCCTTCAGCCTGGATGATCTTCTGTCTCTGGTCCTGTTTGGCTTTTTCTACATAAAACTGAGCTCGCTGCGCCTCCTGCTGGGCTGGAGAGAAACAAACACACATAACAGTCACATTACACACCAACACATCTTGAATGACAGTTATTTCTATCACTTTTTGACACATTTGGAGACATATCACTTTAATGCACTGCTGGATTTAAATAAATCGTTATATAAATTCTGTACTCCTCCCCAATCAATGATAAGTGAGCTGACTCACATCACAATGATGTAACTTTGGCAAAAAGAACCTACTGATTTCTGCAGATTAGCTTTCAAAGGAATAAACTAAATCAAATGGCTGCCTGGAAGAAACTAAATCCATAAACTACACAAAGTGACAGGGTTATCCTAACCGCAACCCAGAAGGACGATGTAGAAACATTCAGCTGTTGATCCAAAGCCAGGTAACTTCTTGTATTTACTCACCGACTTGTTTGGCCTCGACGGCGGCGGTGTACTCTCGACTGAAGCTGAGCTCGGTGATGGCCACGTCGTCCAGGATGATGTTGAAGTCTTTGGCCCGCTCAAACAGCTCTCTGCGGATCAGCAGGGAAACCTGCAGGGGGAGGAAACTCATGTTTTCGGCACAGAACGGAGGCACTTTCACTAACCAACAACATCCCTTCTTTCTCTTGCCCTTGTTCTCTTTCACCCGATACTGAGTAAAAATTTACGACAGGACGTGTTCCAACTTAACAGAAGTTATTTTCAATCAAAAGGACCCTCTACTAATCAATTAGCAAAATGTTTTAAGGCTTTGTTGTCAGTTTTCTGATCAAAACCTAAAAGAAACACCCTTAAAGCATAAAAGCATTGATTTCGACATTTCAGTGCAAATTAATCGAATTTTACATACTTGATTAGAAATGTGTGTAGTGACTGCCCTCTACTGGTTGAAACCCAGCTACTGCAAACAAATATTCCTATTGGTTGATCAGCCGATATGTGACGTGTCTCGCCGTCGCTTTTGTCATCAACCAATCCCTGCACTCTGCCTCCTCTAAAAAAAAAAAACCTTGAGACGCTGAGGCTGCGTTTCAATAGTTCAGTAAAACGCTCTCGCCCACTTTCCCTCAGCCCTTGGTATTACATCACAGCATACGTCACGAGAGTGGCCACTTGGGGGGCAGTGCAGGAGGGTATAATGTGAACAATTGGAGTGGACTTGCCCTTTGTACAAGACCGGATGAGTGTCACTCAAAAATAAGTACGGGGAATTCTGATCTAATGTTCAATGGTGGTTCCAAGGTGCAAGTAATAACTCAGTATCACAGACATAGATTTTGCAAGATTCTGTGTTTGCTTACATACGCTTGTAAGTCATTGGTCCAACCATGCCATGGTGCTTCTCCGACAGGAAATGACACAAAAACGCAATGCATTCTGGTCAAGATGGGCATCCTGAGTTAACGTCGGAGTTGACTCGATCCCTCGGCCCTTGGAGGGGGGATCTCACCAAGTTCACTTGAGTTTTACCGAGTAATGGAAAGGCACTTAAGATGGCTGTGAGGATTCCCCCCCCGGGGGGGGGGGGGGGGGGGGCATGTTATGGGACTACTGGGAGGGCCAGTCACCCTAATGTTACTCTTTCCCACAATCCACACTTCACCTAGGAAACGGTACACACACACACACACGCTGACCAACAAACAAACACACACACCGCCATGGATTAGTGAGATAAAAACTAAGTCCATGCTCAATCTGACTCCCCCTGCTAATAACTTTCATTCTGTAATAGCAACCCAACAAGGAAGTATTTGATCGACGGATTTTTGAACAAGAGGCAGACCGTAGAGAAGGAGATCGCGGCCTGGTGGAGAGAAGCTGGCAGCGGATTAAATGAACTGTGGATGCGTGTGTGAAAACTTAAATATGCTTACAGCTAAAAAAAAACTACAATCGCTATGTTTAAACTCTATATAATATACTATATTCAAATTCTCCCGGTCTACTCTCAGTAAAGCCCTGCCTCCCAGCGCTGCACAAATTGACACATTTTTCTCATGTTCTAGATGCATTTTTTGTATTTCAGGAAGGAGGCATGTCTGCCAAAACTCCGGGGGTTTAGTCACACTTTAAAATAAATCATAGTCCAGAACAAGAGCACCTTTCATAATGAGTACAAAAACAAACTGCACTGACACATTTCACATGCTGAGCAGATGTCACAGCAGAGCTGAGTGAAAACTTAAATAAAAAGTCTCACTTTCATCCACTTTGGTGCACGTGAGTTTGTGAGTTTGGTACCTGTGCTCTCTGTGTGATGAGCTGTGAAGCGTTGAACTTTGCCACCACGCTCTTCAGCACCTCGTTGACGATGGAGGGCAGCACGCGCTCATCGTAATCTTGTCCCAGCTGCTGGTAGAGGGTGGGCAGGTTGGACGCCAGTGGCCGGGACAGAACTCGCAGTGCGATGTTCACCATCTGAAGGTCTGAGAGCAAAGAAGAAGAAACCACAAACTGTTAACACGAGACCGTCTGCTCACTGCGGCTGCTCCCCTCAGGACGGAGAGACGACGGTTTCTAAGCAGCCTGATGCACTCTGGAAAAACACACCTGGGTGTCACACCTGCATTTACATTCATAACTCAACTCGACACTTGATGTATGAGGATAACCTCCATGAGTGAGTGTTCAATAACATCTGAAAACAGTATATGAGCTAATACTCATATGATATGTAACCAAAAGTTGTGATAAGGACCCACTTAATCAATTTTTTTTTTTTTTTAAGAGGAGTGACTGGAAAAGTGAAATGCAGCTCATCAGCGCCCTATAGTGGCCAAACTGTGTAATGCAGAGTGCTCCTAAATGACCTCAAACTTATCTTTAACATTTCTTTATGGGATGTCAGAAACCACCAGGAAATAATCATCAGATTAAAACTGCAACTATTCTGAGGATACACTAATCATTTGAGTCACTTTTGATCCCTTTTTAAAGTCAAGAAGTATTAACAATAAAGAATTATTCACATTACTAAAGATATTTGTGAGTTAACTCAATGTATGAGATGTAAAAACAGATTCTGCCTGGCGTTAAACTCATCAGACTGCTTCTGCTCGCTTCTTTTCAAGGTCCAAAGGTTCTGTGTCAGGGTGGCGTTTCTGTGTCTGACCTTTGCTTCCAGTGAGGGACGAGATCTTTCTGGGTCTGGCTCTGATGTCGTAGATGATGGGATACTGGAACCAGGGTATCCTGAAGACAACGACACAGTCAGGGCAGAGAAGCAGCAGCTGCTTTCTGTTACTAACATAAATCATCCAGTCAGCGAGGACTCAGCTTCAACAGGAGAATGAACGAGGACTCAGCTTCAAATGGTGGGGAGGAAAAAAAAAACAAAAAAACAACAAAAAAAACCCACTACAAACAAAAAGGCCGAAATAACAAAGAAAAACAAATGAAAAAAAAAAATCTTGCATTTTTCAACACTGGAAGCTGACTGGCTGACATGTGACCGTGAGGTTGAAATCACCCTTACTTAAAGGGACAGTTCACCCAAAAATGAAAAATTCAGTCATCATCTGGTCACCCTCATGCTGACTGAAAGGCAGGTGAAGTCTTTTAGTCCACATAATTCTGCTGGAGTTTCACAGGAAAAAGGTGTCGCAGTAATCTCCCAAACAACTGAAACAAATGGTGACCAAGTTTCAAACGTTAAAAACAAACAAACAAAAACCAAACAAACAAACAAACATGAATATAGCAGCAAGCAGCATTTCTGGGGTTCAAGCCAACAAAGACCATTAGAAGATTTAGATTAGAATGTGTCCACGATCCGCCTTTACATAGAGATCGTTACATCGTCCCTCAGTGTACATTCTATCTGCTGCAGTTCTATGATCAGACACAACGTATTTTTCTCTCAACCGAATCAAACTATTTGCTGCTCCGTTCAGTCACATGCCTCCTATAAATACGCACACATTAACTGAACACAGCAGACATGTGGCGTCTTCTTCTCTCCCCTTTCAAAACGTAAGGTTCGTCTTGTAAAACAAAACAAAAGCATCAGGAGCGAGTTGGAGTTGAGTCCGCTTATGTTAACTTAACATTAGCTCGTTTGAGGAGGAGGTGCTCACCATTTTCTGTCATTAACTACAGTCTGCATAAACATTTTTGCTGCTCTGTATCAGTCATGGAAGTCCTAGACGGGCTGGAAAACTTAACGACATCATGTCCGGGTTAATAAAGTCATCCGCTGGTCTGTTAAGATACAAACAGCCACAGTTGGGACATTAGCGTTAGCTAGTAACATTAACATCAGGAGGAGGCGGGGCTTGTCATTTTTGTCATAAACTACAGCAGCATCATCATCATTTCTGCTCTGTGTCTCTTGTGGAAGTCCAAGAAACGTTGGAAAATGTGACCACATCGTGTCTGTGTTCATAAAATAATCCTGTGGTGATAAAGTCGTGTTGTAGGAGCTCAGAGTGTTCACACGCAGCTCTGTTTCGACGGCCACGTCTGATTCAAAGTCCAGACGTCGAGACGTTCGTGCCTTCAGGACGTCAGGAGACTGTCAACACTGACACTGACACCTAAAGAGTTCAAATTATTATTATTATTATTTTGTGTTTAATTTTTTTAATATATTTCAATTTGTTCACTTTTGCAGAGTCTGCTGTTTGTTAACAAACCCCATTTACTCTACATGTAATTCTTACAGTTTAATACATAATAAATCAAAACGAAATCATTTTGAGGAGTCAGGAACCAAACCGTGGCCCTGAATGTGCCGTGACTTGTAAAATACTCTTAACGAACATGAAAAACTAAAGAATCGTGATAAAATCGAGATCGTGATTCTGCCATGAAAAAATTGGGATATGATATTTTTGACAGATCGCCCAGCCCTAATTAGAAGTTGAAAGCTTCAACGCTTCATTAAAAATAACTTTCAGGGTGTGTTTCAGGAAGTGACGTCGACATATCCTGCAAGTTTTGTAATGACTGGACAAACAGCTCCCGATTTATGGTCTGATTTGTGTTACGCCATGCCTATTTTGTGCATTTATAGGTTCCTTAGTGGATTTGAATGACATTTTCAGGGTATGTTTCAATTACATATGTGGACATATCCTGCGGGTTTCGTGGTAATATATTTATTTATATTGTGATTTGTGTTAATGCTTATTTTTCGCAGTTATAGCACCCCTTAGAGGTTGATTTGAATGAAAGTTTCAGGGTATGTTTCAGGCACTTATGTGGACATATCCTGCAAGTTTCATAATATTTGGAAAAAAAAATTCTAAATTATAGTCAATTTTGTATTAAACCACATTAGGGTTTCAGCCCTACGGGCTTGAACCCCAAATAAAAGCGTAAAATGCCTCCGTGCTGCTCATCTAAAGTAATCCAAGTGCCCTGAAGCCCCAACATGCCAAGTTGTTTTAAAAAAATGTCACAGATGTTGTGTGGTGTTGAACGTGACTCCCGTCGTAGGAGCTACGGGCTGCAGTGAACAGAGAGGCTACAAACATGGCATCAGTGGCATTTCTCCAAACAACTTTGCATGTCGAGGCTTCAGGACACTTGGATTACTTCAGACAAGCAGTTTGGAGGCATTTTACTGTTTTTTTATGTTTGAAACCTGGTAACAACTCACTTAAATTGTCTGGGAGATTACTGCAACCCCTTTCTCCTGTTAAACTCCAGCAGCGTTTTGTGGACTCAAAAAATTCACCCAAACTTTGATCGGCATGAGGGAGAGTAGACCGTGACTGAATTCTCATCTTTTGGGGAACTATCCCTTTAAGCAATTGAAGGGGTAGTTGTGACCCTCCGCTGAGAATCGCAACATCCAGCTGCAGGCCACCGTTTCTGAAGCGTCTGTTCTGCAGCAGCCACATTTATGACTCAGTCTGCAGCTCACTGTGACTTTTTTTTGACGGCCTTTGTTGTTACTTACTTTCTTTGTCATCCCTCATTCAAAATGTCATTGCACAGCTGCCGTCACTGACCTGCGTTTGTTTATTCCGTTCGTCTGTGTCACCATCGTAAGTGATTTTATCTGCGGCGCAGCAGCTCGCTGATGCAAAACTTCATTCAGGTGAAGCGTCCTACCTGAAGTGGAGTCCCTCTGCCAGAACCGTGTCCATTTGCATCCCTCCAATCCTGTTGAAGATGATCGCTCTCTGTCCTCCTTCAACTAGAGGAAACGCACACACACACACACACACACACACACATATATATATCATGACTGTCTGAGTCTGACAAAAAAAAACTACAACACTCATTAAATTTCAAAACCATTCAGTTCACAACTGCTTTAAGAGGGAAACTTTGGTGATTTTTAACATGATGTGTTTAACAACATGGGTTGTAAATGCAAATGAACAACAGTGAACTTCCTGCCATGTTGCCTGCACCCAGTGCCCTCGCCTGGCTCCGCCCTCCTTCCACTCAGCTCAGTTTTTGCTGAGAATCAGTCTGATAACGAGGCCCATCTTTAGAACTGCAGAGACAAATTTCTGACCAGACCAATCAGTGATGAGTGGGAGTGGTTACGTTCAATGACATAGAAGTCAAACGCTTGTTGGCAGTAGTTCATCATGGTGGAGGCCTATGGCTTTAGTTAACCAGTCTACCAGAAACCTCGCATCATTAAAAACTACGAGATATTAAATACGAGGAATGTTCCGACCAGACTAATAGCAACCTTGGGGACACAAACCGTATTGGGTTTTTTTGTGATTACTACACAGGGAGGAATAGGAGCCTTTAGTGGGAGTCCTTCTACTGATCTGTGCGGTGCGGACACGAGACTCACGCAGCCTCCGGTACAACACAACACATTACAAAAACACTGTATAAAAGCACTAAAACTGACAAAAATAGCCAATATCACAACACAATATATCAACATCTATGCGATGATTTTACGACTTATGGAAAACTAACGTTAGCCGCCACTCGTCTTGTCTGTAGCCTGCAGGCTCCCGATGTTTGAGCTGCTGTGTCCGGGGAGCGAGAGGGCGGGGCTTCCCCTGCTAGCGGTTAGCTGCTCAGTTACAGTGTGATTTTACTCCAAACAAAAAACATCTAATTGTCGCTTTCTGTAGTGCATGGCCGGTCAGAATTTCAATCATAACACAATATAACAACATTTATGTGATTATTGAACAGATCAGACGTTAGCCTTCCCACACGCCCCCCCCCCCCCGATCAAATAAGAAACAAGATTATGTTAATGCATTGCCTGTTTTTTGCATTAAATGTTTTTAGAAACTCAGTCATTTTTATCAAATATAAAATTTATTTTGCTACCTGTTAGGCTTGGCCTATATAACAAATTTAATAAGACTATACTGTCCCACCCAATATTGTCATCATTGGTTTTCCTGCAAAAAAACCCCCAAAACAAAATATCACCAAACTGGAAAACTGGCACTCTTCTTCTGACCCAAGTCCTCCATGTGTGTATATTAAAACTGTCATAACCTCTCCACCTCGTCAAATAGCAACGAGTGTTGCCTCGGCCATCACGGCAGCTCCACGTGCATTTTTCCTTCAACATAAAAGCCCAAAGATGATGTTAACAGCTGTTTGGTATTCAACATTGTGATATTCGATAATATCAAATATCAGGCAAAACCCTACTTGCTGTTATAAGATAATGTATTTTACTAATATTTCATCATTTTTTCTCTGACAGCCACATGCAGGGAGGTTTCAACAGATGAACCTCAAAGGTCAGGATAACACCGGACAAGAGTCCACGCAGATTCAGTCATGAGGCTGTCCGCACTGTGCTGCAGTCTTTGATCTGACCCTCTGTGACTGTCCACATCTTTGACATTTGTGACACGGGGTTTCTTCTCTCCTCGTGGTCATTGTTGTACACAGCAGTGACACAACACAGCAGGACTGATTTTGCTAAGTGAAGTTAATTTAAAATTGATTATTGACTTGCAAATTCGAAAAAGTGTCAATAATATTACTTAGGATAATGCAGGAACTCTGCAAAAAGTAAGATGAGATCAGTGTTTTTGCTTTGTTGCACTTCAGACTACAGAAATACAGTTAAAATGTGGCCAAAATGTGATTGATCATTTTCTAAAAAAAATTACTGAATTATTAAAAAGTGCAAAGGGTGTCAGTGTAGTTTTGGTCATCACCAAAAGGGTTAAGTAAATGTGACAAACTGTAACTGGAGCTGAAATAACAGAGCTCAGTTTTTCTACCAGCCTAACAACCACAACTAGCCACTGCAGAGTTCAGGTGAGTCGCAGATGTAAGCATGGAAGAAACGAGGTGGCCTACCTGTGTATGTGGCTTCCTTCACTCCATAAGCCAGCGCTCCAGCACCGAGCAGCAGTTTGACACCGAGGCCTGCACCCCGAGGTCCTGATGACATCCTGCCTGCTATCTGCCGCAGCTGCTGCAGGAAACCCTGAAACACACAGGTAACATGGCTTCGGGTGACAGAGCAGCTCGGACACAAAAAGACAACATGTGTTTTATGGTTACAAACAATTTCGTGGTTCTGTTTCAAATTGAGTCTTTCATGGTTGCATATTATTAAAGCGAGTGACCTTTGTGCTGCATCAGTTCCCATGTTTGACACCTGTCAACAACTTTACCAAAGACTGTCCCAACCACAGATCACCCCAGCTGGAACGTTACAGGACGGGCACAACTCCATTCAAAAGCTCTTTGATTCATGTTTGCTTGCACAAAAGCAGAACTTGGGCTAGTTGGGCTTCTGGCGTGGACGATACTTTTTCCCCAACTGTAACGTTAAGTTAATCTTTTTTCAGTGAAGCTAAACTGCTCAGTTTGCTCACACGTTTGCCGAACTGAAGAGGAAAATCTAGAAACGTCTACTTCTTTAAACTTTAACGTTACTTGGAAAAAAGTGTTCCCGTGTCGATGAGTGAGGACAAAATGACTCGTTAAATTTGTACACAGACACTGGCTTCTCTGCCGGCTGGGTCAACGTTACACGAAACTTCGAGGCTAACTTCAACATTTTTATAGGACTGTTGGTGAAACATCACCAGGCCGACAGCAGTTAGCTTAAACAAACCCTCTGGACAAGGAAACTAAACACTTAGTATCTACGTTCACCTCTGACTTTCTTAAAGCTTTCTGGACACAGTTTAACATGAGCGGAGCTGAAACTAACGTTAGCTTACATCAGGTGCAGCCGATCTCACGTGCGTAGAACCGCAGCTAAAATGCCCTGTCACGAGCCGGCGTACAAAGAGCGGGAAACGACAGAGCGGAAAAACCGACCTGAAGGCAGAAATGTGACGACTATTTATTTAAAACAAATTTAAAATGAAAAATAAAAAACACTTACACCGGGCTCTTTATTCGCCATGCTCGTCCTCTTCGTCTGGTAGGAAACCAAGTGAAGAAGAGTGGCAAGGTCATGCGTGATGACGCACTTCCGTGTGTGCGGGGTATTATGGGAAATGTAGGATTCTATCAAACATACTCAGTAACTTTTCTTAACTGTGTCTGATTCCAGCCAAGTTTGGATGACTAAAGATGTCAAGGTTTATTTATTTTCATTTTCTGATCACCTGCTGGAGAACCCTTCCTCTTCTTCTTCTTCGGCTACTTTTAAAGTATAAGCTACAATACAAAAACAAAGTAGGCCTGTGTGAATTTTGGGGGTGGGGGGAAAAATCAGTAGTGTAAAATCGTGATATTTTGCTTGATGATATTGTATCATTTCATAGATACAAAGTATCGATATTTTATTGAATGAATTTGTAATAAATGCTGCAAGTACAAACTCACTGTTTTGTATAATAGGATAATAAAAATCAGTTGACTCTTCAGTCCACCAGATGTGCTGAGTGCTCACTGGTGAGGTAATTAAAAAATGCAATAAAAAAAATATTTAAGGGAAATGAATAGAATGAAAAATGTATCATGAAACAAATGATGCTGACAGAGTTTTACTTTGGAAAAATGATTTACAGTTGTAAAAAGTGGGAAAATCGCACTATATGATTTGGCAACGCCCAACATATCCCAATGTCACGATGATGTCGTATGATGTGAGAATATCATGAGGCCTCTGGTGATTCCCAGCCCCAGTGAATTCATTCAGCAATTCAGTTCAAATTAAAGAAAAGCAACAACCCAAAACAAACAAACAAACAAAACAAAACAAAACATAACAAATATTTCAACCTATTTTCTCCACAACTTCCCACTCTTCCTCACCTCCCTTCTCAGTCCCTCCCTCTCTTCCTCTGATTTCCTCTTATACCTTTACGGTCCTTCCTTCCTGGTGTTTCCTTCCTTACTCTCTCCTTTCCTACTTTGTCCCTTTGTTTTACATTCCTCCTCACTTCCTTTTCTTTTAATTTTCCATTTAATCTTACCTGTCATTCTTTCCTTTAACTTTATTTATTTGCCCCCACAGATCCCTCCCTTTTTTATCTTATCTTATATTAATAACTTTAATCTACGTTAAGCTCTTTGTCAGTTACCTTCTTCCTTGTTGTGAGACTGTAGTTTCTGTAAAGCTGATCCTGACTGCAGTAAGGAAACACACAGCGGTGTAGTACTGGGTATACGCAGGAGTATTCCCACTTATTTTTCAGTCTGCATTGAGTATACCCACTTCTAAATCCCCTCTGATCCTATCTGTGGCAAATCAGCCAAGAGACTGTTTAGGAGAGAAACTGCTGGCCCACGGACTACTTGCCAGGTTTTGTTGTCCATGTGTGGACGGACTAAGGAATAAGGGATACTTCACTCTGACGATAGTCTGACTGTGAGACTATCCTCACGTAAAATCTGCTCCTCTGTTGTGGCCGATGTTAATTTCATATTGACACTCTTTTCCTCCCTGAAGTCACGCAGCAGGAGTTCAGTGCCAGTGTGCAAACAGGCCGACCACGGTCCCACTCCTGGATGAGTATGTGGGAGAAGTCTCACACGTCGCTGTTTGAAAAGCGCGCCAGTGCTTTGCTGCAAAAACTGGGGGCTCAAATGAAGAGTACACCAACCTCTCCAGACACCACTACACCCCTGGAAACACACTCTGCGTGTGTGTGTGTCTGTGTGTGTCTTCAGGCTATGTATTTGTGCGCAGCTCTGACTGGGAGGCTGCGCGTGCAGCCCTCGCGGCTCCTCATTGGCTCCGTGCTCAGTTCCTCCTGAGGAAATCACTCCTTTTATAGTTAACGGAGCGTCGAGCGGCTGTTTTCCGGGTTCACACTCACTCAGCATGTAGAGGAGGCGGACCGCCGGGAGACACCTGGACCGCCGCGGACACGCCGGAGGAGCCCGCACGCACGGTATCGATCCGCAGATATCGATCAGCTATCAGTGAAGGTGAGGAGCAGGGGGGTCGTGTGTGTGTGGGGGGTTGTGGATCAGCGGTGGTGGGGGGGTGGTTCGGGGCTCTGTGGGTGGGTCCTGGTCTCAGATCAGACATGTCAGGTCCTGCACGCTGCTGCTGCTGCTGCTGCTGCAGACTCACCAGGAAAAAAAACTGCAGTCTGACTTCAAAGTTCAACTTTTCACTTTTTTATTGCATCGATTATCAGAGTGACGTCACGCCCCACCAGGCGACCGCTCAGTGTTTCTGATCTCAGGTCAGATTTTTCACACACGAACATCTGGGCGGTTTTCTGAAAAAAAAAAAAAAATGTGACGACACCGACAAAACAACGGCTGCAGATGTGTTTGTGCTGTTTGAAGGTGACGAGCAGCCGGTAACCTACATTCACAGAGTACAGCTGCTACAGCTGTGAGGTACTTTTACTACAAGTTCATACTTTTACTCTGAGAGAGCTGCGGGTCAGTGAAGCTCATAAATATGATCAGTGCCGGAAGAAAAAACAAAATACCTCAAAACATCAACAACCAGCCAAACAGCCTGCAGCTACTCAAGTACTCTACTTTTGTCTCATATAGGCCTAACTTTGAGGTACTTATACGTTTTTTGAGTACTTCCATTTCATGCAAACTTCTACTTTTTCTCCACTTTCTGTTTCTTTTCCAGTGCGTCTATTTGACACGTGAATAGGTTTGACATAAAAATCACATGTGTTTAGAACACGAAGAAAACGGTGCAAAAAATGATCTGATTACTGTCAACAAGTAACTCGATTACAAGTGGACTTCAAATATTACTGTAATAAAAACACAGATGTACAAGCAGCTGCATCTTTTGAAAGTGACAGTTCTGGTCGCTGCATGTTTAATGTGAGTAACTGTAACTGTGGCCCAGTTTCACTCTACATACTAACTGTACTCGAGTATTTAAAGAACAGGTCGATGAACTCCTCTGACCCTCACACAGTCTTGCAGAATAAAATACCAGTGATTTGGCTTCAGCTCCCCCGGAAAAGCGACATACAGATATTGTTGTTGACATATTGATTGATTGATTGATTGATGATTCATTGACTAGACTTTGTTTGGATAATCTGCCTGCATTATGAATATAAATGTAAATATTCAACCAAGGTTTAACAAAGTTCAAATATCCAAGAAAAATCCAACAGATATGTTGCTGAAACATTGCAAACACTTTAATAACGTGTTAACTCTTCATTATTGATTAATAGTTTTGTTCATAAACGTTGGAAAACAGTGAAAAATGTCCATCACAGTTTTATAGAGCAGAAGTTTTCTTTTGTTTAAACACCACAGATTTTGTTTGAATTGATGAAAAAACACAAGAAAAACTTCACATTTAACACGTTGAAGCTTCACTGATTTGGCTTTTTTTTTTTGTTTGACTCAAATAGTAACTGCTAATCAAAATACTTCATCGTGACTGACTCACTGATTAATGACTGCAGGTCAAGTTTCTGTGGCAGCTCTTCAGCAGTTCACAGTAAAAAAAACTACATGTGAGAAAACATTAACCTGCTTTCAAAATGTAATTCAGTGTGAGAATAAAACTAACAAACTAAACAACAAGTATCATAAGTAAAAGTTGTTTATGCAGAATCGACCCTCAGTGCATTTTTTCATCTCATCAGCAGATTTATTGACTATAAAATGAATCTAGTTTCAACAAACAAGCAAGAGCTGCAACAATCAGTAAGTTAACTGATTATTGATTAATTAGTTGGCAACTTTCTGTGTAACCAACAAATCTTTTCCGCCAAGTTTCAAGCAAAAATATCAAACTTTTCCTTGAGTTTGTTGCAATTTTTCAGTTTTTACAAATCAAACACTAAACAATTAACTAATCAATCAAGAGATAATTGATGATGAAAATTATGTTTCTTGCAGCTTAAATTTAAATTCTCTGAGAGGAACATCTCCTCTGTGTTTGTTAAAGCAGCTGAAATGTCAAATTCAGAATTAATGGTGGAAAACGAGTCATTTTGCATAAAAAGTCTACAGCAGAAGTTAATGTTTTACTGATGTCCCAATCAAATGAAATGCCTCATGTGTGTAGATCATAAAAATGTTTAATGTAAAAGTTTTAAACTGTGAATTATTGATATTTTCAGAGATTTAAAGACAAACAGGACTTCAGATAAAAAATATTTTTACAGTCTTGAACTGTTCTGTAACAGTTTCGAGTGATTATCAGTAAACATTATGTGTTTTTATTGGCCTTGTGTCATTTTTCTTTTATTTTTTGGCTTCTGTCAGAGTTCCACTTTTTAACAAAAAGTGAATTCAGATCTAAGGAAAATGACTCTGTGTTTTTGGAGGAGTAACCGTTAAAAGTGTGATAAAAAAAGACGGAAAGAAAGAGCGAGCCTGGACCATAAACCTGCTGCAAATTATAAATAAGAATGAATTTAATACCAACAATAAACGTGTGTATTCATCCTTTAAATGACTGAGCTTCATGTGTCTGAAGCTGCTATATATAGGGTATTTTAGTGCTGAGATGATGTGTTCTGTCTCCCAGACTTTGGCTGCTGATGATTGAACTTCTGTTCAGTTTCCTGAATGTTTCTGCTTCCCACACTGAGTGTAAATATTTGAGCTGAACATTAGTGTGATGGAGCCTCACGTGTCGGGATGAGCTGCGCTGTCAGAAGAAGATCAGTGTGGTGAGGTGAAGAGACAAAGCTCAGATGCTGTTTTTCTTTTTGTGAACAGCGTCTCTTCTTCTCTCTGTTTCTTACCTGATCTAAGCTCGGTCTGCTGTACTTCCTCTGTTTTAAATTTAGGCCAAACTTTCAGAGACTTCATCACTTCCTCTTTTCACTGTTTGTAACGAGAAGACGCTGCACAAACTCGACAGCACTGCGTCAGTGTGAAGAGCAGCACACTCGTTAGTTCATTCGCTTTTCTCCTCGGCTTCACAGTAAGTGGATTAAAGTTGTTTAAAGCAGCATCACTGGCGGTTTTCTGTGTATCAGGTTGTTCTTCAAACCACAGACGCCGTGTTTTTCACCGCTCTGCATGTCAGCTGCATCATTACAGACACATTTCCTTAAATTCAGCTTTTGGTATCTGTAGAGACTTTGAGTTTTCTGCTGAAGTTTAGAATAAAGTTTTTGAATAAGGTTTTTGTCCTGATAGGCTGAGATCATTAATGAGAGCCTGTGAAGAGATTCAGAGTTCAGGAAATCTCGCTGAAATCTCTCGTTAGATAAATATGTGGGAAAAGTGTGCAAGTGCACAGATTCAGTGTGTGTCTCATGTAAATTGTGTCTAAAATATTTTGGTCGTTTTTTTTTTTTTTTTTGGCACCAAAGAGGCTTCAGGCTGGTGCTGTATTATCGACCTTTCTTCTTCTTTGGTCATTAAGATGATGCACATTGTTACATAAATGAGTGTTAAAGCTGATCTCAGAAGACTGTCCATCGTTTCTGTGTGTTTGTGTGGGGTTGATGATGATGTCACAGCAGTTAAACGTGGCGTTCTGCCTTTTCAATCAAATATTAATTTTCAATTGGAATGTGAAAGTTACGAACAAAGTTTCTGTTCAGTTCAGCCCTGGCTGTATTTGTAAGTCTGTTCTTATAGATTTGCATCTCATATTTACAAAGATTATTATTGATCTCATTCATATTTTAATCCTCTCAGTTTGTGGTTTTACAAACTCTGCTTTGTCTTCTCTCTTTGTAACGTCAGACTCCTTCCTACAGAGCAAATCAATGTCTTCCTGACTGAGCTGCATTGAAAAAAAGTCTTGAGAGTGTTTTTTTTTTTTTTAAAGGCATGCTAAGTATTGTTCATGTGATTTGAGGATTGTGATGGTTTTTTATTGAAAGGCTCACACAGGGAAAGGTTCCTGATTTTTTTTTATTCCTGTTCTTTATGAACCCCAGCAGGTCGCACTGTGAACCAGGTGTGAACCAGGTGTGTTTGTTTTTAACACAGAAACAACCACCAGAGGACTCAGGATGTTTGAGGGACAGGGGCAGGAACAGTGAAAAGGACGCCAGTGCACAAAAAGTCATCATACGTTCAAAGGGAGGGGCATCCAAGAGGGCAAAACTTTATTTTCCTGTCACATGAACACAGCTCTGCACTGAGGTCCGACACTCCTCTTGTCCCCAGTTCAGTCTCCATTCGTTGGACAGCTTTCTGATTCCAGTATAAGAAAACAAGACGGATCGCTGAAATCAAGAGAGATGACTGATGACGGTTCAGGAAGAGCTGGTAACAGGTTGAAATAAAGTGTCAGTACTTTGAAGACTCAGGAACAGATAGAGAGACTTGTTATGGTAAAATCAAATGGAGCATATTAAACATGTCGGAATGACTGAAGTCAGTCACTGTAAAGATTCTGCCTGATCAATGGGGGGCGATAGAGAACAGGTTAGTAGTCAGCATCTGTAGTTGGTTTCCATCCACCTGTTTTTTGAAGGACTTTTCAATTTGCACATAAAAAAATTTGAGTGGAAATGCTGCAAAATTAAAGAAAAAAAAACAAAGCAACCCTTAAATATCACAAAAAAGTTTTTACATTTGGAGGAGGTGGAAAAGTTGGCGTGTGGATAGGCTGAGTCTCTCAGTTATCTGGCCCACAGCGTCTGTGGACTCTTACTGAAGGCTCCTATTCTTCCCTATGAGTAGTAATCACAAAACAACAGTACTTGTCGGATTGCCAAGGTCGTTGTCCATCTGAGCAGAACTTGCCTTTTGTTTAATATTGTGTAGTTTTCGATAACGAGGGGTTTTTGTTCCGCCAAAGCCTGAAATTCCTCTCAAAACAAAGATGGCTCTGCCGTGTTCGGGTAACTTCTGCTCTACAGCGAAACACTGATCACGTGGAGCATTTTCTTTTATGTTTTTATGTATCTTGATTAGGGCTGTCAAACGATTAAAATTTTTAATCGCGATTAATCTCAAAATTTCCTGAGTTAATCGCGATTAACTCAG
>JAPQLA010000004.1:25136325-25154257 GCA_029822935.1 Naso vlamingii | reverse complement strand
TTCCCCCCCCCCCCCCCCCCCCCCCCCCGCTCCCTGCAGGTATACGACCAAGCATCTGAACGATGAGGCTACCTCCAAGCAGATCAAAAACATGCTGCAGCCAAATTAACTCCATGCTTCCTCCGCAGAGCTGAAACTGGAACAATACACAGAGACGAAAGTGTTTTGGTCCAAATTTCAAAAGAACTACTGAACAAACCTGTAGCTAATATTTCTTTGTTTAAACTCACTTATTTTTTTACTCGTATTTGAAAAAAGCTGTTTTTTGTTGTTGTAAAAAAAGAGAAGAGAAACTTTCTGTGTTTGTTGAAGAAGCCGTTGAGCTGCATTCACGTCACGTCACGTCACAGCAGAAACTCTCTGTTCACTTTGTCCATGGGAAACAGTGTTTATCCTGCCCCCTGGTGGACATTGACAGTAGTTCAGTCATTTTCTTTTGCTTGCTGTCAAAACTTTTCAGACTTTGTCACGCACAACAAAAACGGTGCATTATGTTTTGGCCGTTCTGCTGTCGCCCCCTGCCAACTCCAGTGCTCATTACAGCCATAATGTAAAAGTGACAACACACTGATGATGTAATTTTAACCGTCTCACCTCTCAACAAAAACTGTCTAAAAAGAACATGCAGCACTAAGAGTGTCCTCCAGGAGGGGCTGTCTGACATATTTGAGCACAATCCTCTGCTTTGCTTGTGTCTATGATGGGATTTTCTTTTTTACCGCCATTAAGTGTGGCCATTGTTAACATGTGATCAAAAGACACATATGAACTTTCAAACGTATCCTGGCCTCAAGCCTTCTCGGTGGTGGAGCCAAAAAACTGTAAAGTTTGTCCTGAATCGGGGGAAAACACATAAGACAATCAAATTAAATGTATCCTCTGAAGACCATGAATATGCTCTCCACCACTGATTTTAATCTGAAGAGGAGTCGAGGAGATTTGTCGCTGTGACCGTCCCGTCCTGCCACTAGTGTCGTAAATGGAGCTCATGAGCAACAGCAGCTGGGTCTGCGTGTTTGAAGTGACTGATTGTCAGATTTTTTACAGACTCACACGTGTTTTCTGTTCGTTCGTCTGATATTACGTGAATGCAGCTTCAACAGTTTTCAAGCAGCACAGGTGTGTTAGCTGCCGGTTGTTTAAGTGTGTTGTGGCTTGACAGTCAGATAGATCATCACTTTAGACCCTTTTCCCCCCACAAGTACCTTTTCCAGAACTATTTTCAAGAACTCAGGAACTTTTACACTGGAGGAACCTCGTTCTGGTTCAATGCCTCGGCCAAAGCTCCTACCTCAGAAAAAGTCTCTGTGGCCGAAGTCAAACTTTTTATCCTGTTGTGAACTGCTGGAGTTCACCATTTCATAGGACTGAACATCACTGAACGGTCCAACTTACACTTTTTTCTTCCAGCCATCAGTTCCGTGTGTGATGATAGGACAAACTGTTTGGGAAATAACTTTGCTGATCTGACCTGTTTGTTCCACTGACAACTTGTGTGAAATTTAATGTTTAACCAGCCTCACATGACAGAAAGAGCAGTTGTGTTGCACATGAATGCACCATTTTCTGCCAATTTACGATGTTTTTTTGACTGAGGAATTTTTTTTTCCTGTTGTTCTCATTTGGCTCAAAGTGGGCGGTGCTCCAGTGGAAGAAAGAGGAAGTAATGACTGTGCACCAGAGTTTAGCAACATTTAATCAACTTTTGAATCAAACTATTTTAAACACAGAAAATACAGCTGCCTGTCAAATGATGCCTGAATCCTAAATGTCACCTTGGATCTTTATCTGGTCTGCAGGGAGACCAACCCTGACACGCTCGTAGACCTTTTATAATCATTGCGTGTCTCGCAGAACAGAAAAGAAAAACTAAATAACCTTATACAAAATGTACATTAAAGTGAATGTCTTTAAACTGACATGTCGGCTTCCTTATTGCAGACAGGAGAATCATTCTTCAGTCCGATGAGATCCGAGGTTCAGATTTGAAGCCTGAAATCCCAGTTTTGAAACGATTTCTTTGCGTGAAATTCTCTCCGGTTCTCGGAGCATTAAGTGACGTTCATTTCAGACCGTGCTCACTTCCATAAAATCCTGCACAGCTCTGAGAAGTTCCTGGTTGCTTGAAGGTACATTTCCTGTTTTCTGGATTCTTTGGTGGAAAAGGGTCGAACACTCCAGTAGTCAGTTTGTTTGGGGAAATTCAAACAGCTCTTCCCTCCTCAGACGATAACATCCAGTAAAAATACTGTTTGTTTTTCAGTGTGATTGGCCTCATGTTGCTTCTTGTGGCTGATGTGAAAAAACACATCGATTAAACTTAATTGCAATGGGTGTTCTCTGCTCTCAAGCCTCAAGGGGCAGCACTGAGCCCATTCTGATTTTGTGTTCCTCAATCTGAAAAACCAGCAAGAAAACCAAATAACATTCATGCTTTTCTAACAGTGTTTCAGTTTGTCAAGAGAAAACGCAGTGAGGATGAGGACACACTGGTTGGTTTGGCCAGTGAATGTCTGGTTAACGTTCCCGCCAACAT
The DNA here is from genome assembly GCA_029822935.1 of Naso vlamingii. Classification (NCBI taxonomy): domain Eukaryota; kingdom Metazoa; phylum Chordata; class Actinopteri; order Acanthuriformes; family Acanthuridae; genus Naso; species Naso vlamingii. The sequence goes on along the minus strand of JAPQLA010000004.1, from coordinate 25,151,721 downwards.
TAAAGAGCGGCCCTAACTCTCTCTGACACATTTGACGAGACAATCCCAATCCTTTCTGCACCTTATTAATTCAATCGGTCACTGTCATAAACTGGCTACTGAGAGCAGCTTGGATTAGCTTAGAGAACCACTGTGACGAGGACAATGCGGTACAGATGTGAGTGAGACCTCAGACTGATGTGGACTTTAAATTTCCACGTCTGGTCTGATCTGATCAGTGGGACTGCTGACTGGAAATCTCTACCAGCTTTTTATTTTGCCTTGTATGTTAACGCTGCAGTGTCAGGGATTGTATGGCATTAATTGTTTGAATGATGTTTGTGTTGGCCAAATAAAGTTTTTACATTTCTATGAAAAATATGACTCATGTTTTTTTTTTGTAAATCTGCCTTTTTGAAAAGCTTAAATTAGATCCTGCTGTCTCTGTCTGTATTCAGGGATAAACGAGTTTCTTCTCTGGACAGAAACATTTAAAATTTTTTCATTTTTTAAACAAATAAAACAAAAAATTGTTGGTACATGAAAACATTTCCTGAGTCTGAGCCACTGTGCTGCAGATGCTTAAAATGTCTCAGGAAGCTGCAGTGGAATATGATGGTTTGGTTTCTTAAAGCTGATAATAATTATAAAAGAGTTCTGTTAAAACTTTTAAGCTGCTTCGGACAGCCAATCATCATGAATCATTGTGAGTCTGGCTTTGGCTCGTAACCACAAGATGTAGCGCTTCCTGTTGGGATTACAAACTTCCTCTTTTGCAAAAAAATTCCTGTGGAGTACAACAGGGATCCATTTAAGGCCCTGCTTTATTCTTTTTATAAAGTCTCCATTTAGTCTCTATTTTTAGAAAAGTCCCTTTGACTCTTACACCAGATGTCTGCCGGTAGACGCACCAGATGCGCTCGGCCTGCCAGATCACCTTGGGGTACCACGATTACAGAAGATGTAATGAATTATGATTGGCTGTGCAGCGGTTTCACATCATAATTGGTTATTGCTCTCAGCACCCAGTCTGTTCTGCACATGAGCAAGCCTAACCCTAACCCTTAACCCGGTCTCTTGCTCCCCGGAAGACAGCTGCTCACACACCGGTAAAGTTAGTCTGCAGACGACAGATGAGACGGGTGGTGGCTAACGTTAGTTTTCCACAAGTTGTAAAATAATCACACAGATGTTGTCACACTGTGATGTGATATTGGCAGTGTTCGTCAATTTTAGTGCTTTTTTATGGTGTTTTTCATCGTGTTGTGTTGTATCCAAGTCTCATGTCTGCACTGCATGGATCAGTATAAAGACTCTAGGTGCAATAATCACAAAAAATCTGTACATTTCATCTCCCCAAAGTCACTATCTGTCATATCGGAGCTTCCTTTGTATTTAATATTCCATGGTTTTCACTAATGAGGGGTTTTTGGCAGCCTGGTAAACCAAAAGCTGTAGGCCTCCGACATGACTGAACTACTTTGTTTGACTTCTACATCATGGAACTTAACCACTTCCACTGGCTGCTGATTTGTCCAGCCAAAAATTTGCCTCTGCAGTTCTAAAGAAGGGCCTCGTTACCAGTTTACTGATTCTCAGCTTAAACTGAGCTGAGCGGAAGGAGGGCGGAGCCAGACTAGTGTTTTTGATGCCTCCCTCTGGCTCTCCTCCTCGCTGGAACATCTTTCATGTTTTCAACATCATTTTCATCTCTTCCTCAGCTCAAAGGTAAATCATCTGATCAGTTCCCTCCCGTCAGTTCCAGGCAGATTGTTGGTTGGCTGTGGAACAGTGGATGTCTCTGTCATCTCTTCCCCTCCTGTTGGTATTTTTAAATTCCTCATGAGACTCATTGTTTCACTTCTGCTTTTCAATGACACAGATGTTCTTTGACTGCGGGGTTGTTGTTTTTTTTTTTGTCTGACATTGTTCTGCTGAGTTAGTGCATTTTTTAAAAATCTTGATCTTTATTGATCTGAAACTATTTTTAACTCAGGTTATCATTTGTCTTTTAACATGTTGATGCAGATCTTTCAATAAAGTGTTTGAACTGACCCAAGGTTGAAATGTTGCATACTGGAATGACTTTTATTTATTTTTCCTAAATGTCTCCATGGAACAAATGGATCCCATCTTTGTTTAATTTGGCATCTTGGACCTGCAGAAAGTGACCACAGACACAACGACATCATCATCACTTTCAAAAAGGCGACTTCTTCATCTTGAAGAAGAGGTCGCAGTCTAAGTGTTACAAATCAGGTGAATATGGCGGCTCAAATTCACTTTCCTGCACAAAGGCCGATGTTTATTTTCCCACACAGTGCTGACTTGAATTTCCATTTACTCGAAACACAAAAGCCTCAAAAGTTATGAACTTCAAACTTTCTGCAGAATCACTGAAAGAGTTGAACTGTCTGTGTCTTAAACAAGAGCTGTATGACTCACACATTTCTGCCTTAGGCCACGAACTTATCAATCAACCCTTTCATTTTAGTGCACCCCCAGCATACACTAACATCTTAGAGTTCTGTACCTGTGAGCACCAGATTGATTTCAGAGTACATTACTTAACACACACACACACACACACACACACACAAACACAAAACGCCCTCTGATTCTTTGGATGTGAGTAATTCCCATGAAAAACATCTGACAGGAAGCAACACATTCTGTGTGTGTGTGTGTGTGTGTTTGTGTGTGTGTTAAAATGGAAAGTTCTACATCTGTTATCTTCAAACTCAGGCTGACTCAGTGTGTGTGTGTGTTGTGTGTGTGTCATTTGATAATCTTAAATTTTTCCTGGATGGCTTCGTTGCTAAAATTGTGTCAAAGGACCAACACCATAACAGGATCACACACACACACACACACACACACACACACACACACACACACACGCTCACACACAAAGGAATCACAGCACTTTTCTTTTTGCTGCGTCATCGTTCCACAGCAACATGTTTGCCACATCATCATGTCAAACTGTGAACGTTTACGATGAGTCTTATCTGAAATCGACTGAACCGGGCCGACAGAATGAACTCTGATGGACACAGAGGGCGAGTTCCCATCATTCACTGCGTCAGTACTCGTTTTGCAAAGTCACCTACTGAACTACTTTTCAACAAACAGATGGTACGACCACCTTTATGCTGACAGAGCAGAGATTTTAACGCAACAAACAACAAAAGACTTTAAACAAACAAATAAAACTGAATGAAACAAAAACAGATTTTGTTGAGTTGAATCTTTATCATAGTAGAAATCACCCGGCACACAAATAAACCAAAACAAAACACAGCTAACATGTTCTTCTTTGTGTTCAGAGTTCAGACACACGCCCACACACCTGTTTTAACTGACTGACAGGTCCTGGTGGGAGTGGGCGGAGCCTGGTGGTTCACAGATGCATCTCTAGCGTCTTTAAATCACATTATAGCCTCATTAAGCGTTTAATTCTGCCAGGTGGGGACCAAATAAAAATGGGTCTGTGTCCCAGTTTTGGTCCAGACCCAAGGTTTGAGAAACTCTGCTTTGGACTGATAGTCATGTCTGGAGAAGAAGAAAAACGACTCTATCTTATCATGACATTTGGACACAATCTTATCTTTATAAGATTATGTAGCCTTCATGCTGCAATAACCTGTGTGTGTGTGTGTGTGTCTGTGTGTGAGTGATTCCTGTGTTTAAGGTGTGTCTCGCCGGAGATCAAACATCTGCTGTATTGGTGCGACAGCTCGCCGACGTCCTGCTGATGAAACATCACACACTGTTTGACTAAGATAAATATAATATAAACCAAATATAAATACAAATATAAATATAAACGCATATTATTAATAATACTTTAAGTGCAATGAAGAAAAAGTTCAGATCTTTTACTCACATTAAATCACAAACACCAGACGGCACGTTCAATCTGTCAGCTAGACTGATCCAGACTGATCAATCAGCCCTCATAATTTAAGCACAAGTTCCGATTTCGAGCAACAGGATAAAAATAATTCTCAGGGGAGTTCAGGGGCTCATTTTGTTTTTCCTGCAGTGTGGTAGAGAACAAGAGTAGCGCAGAATAAACTGGACACAGTGGTAAAGTACTTTTGTAAAGTACATGTACTTTTATATTGTACATAAATATGCAGTTACTTTGGTAATTGTAGTTAGTTACTTTCTGACACTGCAGGCTGCAGTCAGTGATGAAGATGTGACGTGTGGTTGAAAGCTCTGAAAAAACTAGAATGTGGACCTCAGGTCCAGAAAAAGAATTTTTCACATGTGAAACATGTTTTAAAAGCTTCATCCAAGTTTTTGTTTTCTAATGGTAAATATGTGAAAATGTGCTGCACATCTGGATTTTTTACAAGTGAAATGGGACAAAGTCACACATGCTCTTTCAAACGTGAAGGAAACATTCTAAAATAGCATATTTTGCATATTTGCATATTTCATCATGAAATGGACATTAAATTCACAACATAAAAACATGTGCGTTCACTTACTGTGATGCGTGTACGGTGGCCTGCAGGGACACACAGTCAGTCATGTTGTAGGACAGCAACTTTCCGCTGCTGTAGCTGTAAAGACGTTTCTGTGAGATATTTCACTTTGCTGATTTTGGTCAGGTCAGATATTTTTATCCCATCAGACCTGATTTCCTTCACCTGTGGCCGATAAAAATAAACCTGTGTGTGGTTTTATTATCAGACACGCAGATAATAAAACAGTCACACAGGTGGATCGACTCTCAGCGAGTCTCTCCAGCTACTTCCTGTCATCTGCTTTAATAAACTGGCACACAACTGTCAGAGTTAATACTTCACATCGCACAACCTCATTCTCTTTGCCTCAGCCTGTGCCTCGCATTTTAAAACAGAGAATGGAGGAAGAACTCATGTCTATTACTGAAGTAAAAGTACATTAATAGCACTGAGTACACAGCTACAAGTAAATGTAATGCATTTAATTTTATTAATGTCAGTACAAAAGAAATAGGTCTACAACATACCCAAAAGCCTGAAAGTAAAAGTACTCATTATGCAGAATTGCAGGATTATAATTTCTGATGCATTGATGTTGCAGCTGATAAACATGGAGCTCAATTTAATGACTTCATTTACTGCTGGTTAGTCATGAATTTATTCATGGGGATTAATTAATGCTTATCTCAACCCATTGCAACATTATCACAATTAATTAATTGATCGGATTTTGTAGTAACCGTAGTTATCAGGTTATTAATCATAGTGGAAAAAAAGGTTTCCATTTGCAGCAGAAACATCATGGAACAGAAAAATGGAAACACTCAGTGAAGTACAAATACCTCAGAGGTGTACTGACAAGCAGTACTTGAGTAAATGTTAGTTACTTTACTTCAGTTTGCAGGACGTGTTGATGAACTTGACAGTCGTTGAATCTTCAGCAGTGTTTTAAGCTGAACGTTACCATGTTAGCTTAGTGTGTTAGCATGCTAACATTAGCTACCTGAGGCTGATGGGGAAATGTTTTCTTCTGCAGATATATGCTCATAAAACTAAAGTTATGGAAACATTCAACTGTTTACCTGATGGTGGTGCTAGTCAGAAAATCAGAGGATTGGTTCATCCTGATGGGAACATGAACATCTGGACCACGTTTCATCATCATCCTGGTTCTCTGCAGCTCCCAGAGGAAGAACCAAAGTGTGAAAACTGGAGACTTTTGTTTCTAAACTCAAAATCCATCAACTGGCTTTTCCTGGAGCTTTCTGTCAAACCTCGTTGTCTTCTTCAGCTGATGGTCGTTGCTCTGCAGGAGACAGTCTTGTGTTCACAAAGTACACAAGTAAAATCATTCGCACGAGTGAATTATCCATAAAGTTAATGTAAAGATGCTATTAAATACAAGTTCTTGTTGGGAGAAGCAAATTAAGTAAACTGCACAGCGTGAATAAAGCGAATTTCATGTTATTTGCTTACTTGCGAGAGTTGAAGAATCTGAACTTTAATGACCAATTCACTCCACGTTAGCCAATCAATCAATTTTAGTGCCAACATACATGCGAATTCACGCTGGATGAAGTGCGTTATTCGCACAAATGAAGCGAGTAAACACAAAATGTTCTAGCATTCAAATTCAAATTCAAGCGACAAAAACAAGTAAATTCGTACCGGTGTGAAAACTGAACATCATGAACAGTTCTGTCAAACTGCTGCAGGTCAAAGGCCGCCGCAGCGACTGTCGATCATGTGCGGATTGCTTGTGCCAGTCCGAGTCTGGTTGAAGCTTATACACGCAGGAGTAATTTGACTTCAAATCAGCTCGACTTTGAGAAATTCGATTTAATTTGAGTAAACTACTCATGGAGCTGCAGACGCAAAGAAAGGGCTGTCCACATACTTTTGGCCATACAGTCTATTTTCAGTGGACCACTCACCTGCTGCCCATATAAGGAGCTCCTTCCTGCTGGTCAGAGGGATTGATGCAAACAGGAAGGAGGAAGCCACTCCTCTGTTTGACTGATAACGCCGCTTGGCATCGTGGGTAAACAGGGAACACACATGAGGCCTTATCAGCGGCGGTTTGCAGTGTTATCAGCGCAGCCGTTTGAGCTGTCAGGTGTGGAGTTTTACTTTTAGTTTTGTTGGTTAACCCAACAGCAGCTGTGTGATTAGATTACACTAAAACTAATACGACTGTTTTCCTTTGATCTGAACCTCCCGCAGCCTCATTTTCACTTCCTGCTGTTTCATTCACCAGGACCAGCAGCCGCATCACCTGAGCAACAAACGCTGAAAAGAGGGGATCAGTCTGGGCTTACTCTGTGTTTTTTCAAAACCAGCTCAGACCAACATGCTTGTACGTCTCTCAGCACTGTCTGACTTCCTGTCTGTGGCTCTCAGCTCCAAGCTCGTTGGTTCCTACTGAAGACAGAAATCTTTAAAACTCCACGAATATTTAGTTTCCTGTTTCAAAAGCTTTTCCTCAAACAGCTGCTCACTGTAGATTTATCAGACAAACAGGGGGACACAGTGTGTTTGGGGACTACTTTCACTGGTGGATTAATCCACATTAGGTGCTCTAGTGAGTGTTTGTAGCGGCAGGATGGTGTGTGTGTGTGTGTGTGTGTGATTGAGTGCAAATAACCTGGCACTGGTGCTTAAACTGGTTCTGTTCTGAATTCTTGGAACCTTGGTGCTTTCTAGTGAACCTGTCGACGTTTTCCCCAATTTTGGGCAGAATTATGGGGATGAAAGAAACGTCATCAACAGAGGGCGCTGTGCAGCTTGGCACGCCCACTTCGGTTCCCAAGGAAAACCTACTATTTTTTCGAATTTAGGTTCCAGCTAGGAACCAACTTTCTGGGTTAGGAATCAATTGAATTTTGGTGGAAATGCTCAGAACGGTTCAAAGTTGGGTGTGTGAACCGGAATGGAACCGGTTCCATGTTGGTGGAAAGGGGCAAATGTGTCTCACTGATGTGTTTTGAATGGAGCTCTGTGACTCAGAAGAAGATACATCAGAAATTCAATGTTGTTTTGAGTCTGAACATGGAGAAAAATACAAAATAACACCAGATTTATACTTTCAGCTCCATCTGTGTTATTTTAGAAGCAACAAACATGGGCTCTGGCTCACTGTGACGATGGATTGATGGAGAAAATAATCAGCAGATTTATCCAGAATTAAAAGAATCATTAGTTGCAGTCTGATACAAAATAGTTGAAAATGAGCTCCAGCTCGACCAACTCCAATGGTAACATTTTACTAATCTCAGTACTTTTACTATCAATACTTAAGTACTCTAATACTCACACTGATACAAGGACTTAGTGTTGGTGTAAAACATGGCCTCAGTACAAAGTTCACGCCAATTGTCTGTTCTCAGCCGTCTCACCTGAGCTGTGAATAAACGGGGTCGGTGTCAGAGACCGCAGCAGATGAAGCTTCTCGTCTTCTTTTAAAGGCCGCCTGCAGTTCTCAGAAAAACACAAGCTGCTGTGTTTGAAGCTCAGGAAGCTCTGCAGTATTTATAGCTGCTGTTCGATGCACTTTCACACAAATTCTTATGCCTGGCTTTCATTTTCTCTCACCTCTAATGAGTGGAAAACCTGTCGTCTGTGATGGAGAACAGTTGTCATTCCTCTAGAACCTTGTTACACAAAGAAAACTCGTAACAAATATGAAACCTATAATGTCAGCACTGATCCTGACAATGAAGCTGCTGCAGCGATGATGATCTGCTCTGACTGTTTTCAGTTGTAATTAAGGCTTGTTGTCTGTGCAGCATTTTTACAATAATCTCTTTGTGTTTGACTTTCATCCGAACGTACACGACTCGGTCGAGGTCATCAGGTAAAAACACCTGCATCCTTTAAAAACTCTGCTGAAAAAAGAAGCTGAAACTGATGTCTGTCATACTGGTTCAATCTTTAAGTCTTCTAGTTTGGACAAGAATGTCTTTTACTTCTTCTGAGAGAAGCAGGGTCCCGGCAGCATTACACTAGGGGGCGCTGTGGCACTAACTTACCTGAAACAGGAGAAAGACAGACTTTTTGGGTTTGGGCTAAAAGAAAACTTGCAGACAAAAGAGACAGAGGTGTGTTTCACCCTCCACTACCATCATAAATATTCACCTCTTTAAACCGAATGACCACGTCGAAGCGTGGGGTGACGGACGAAGGTGGCTTCTGAGGGAAGTCGAGGAGTTCGACTGTCAGAGGCAGCTGTGCTGGAGGTTGCATTTTCACATCTATTGCAAAATGAAGAGAGAAACACTGGTTACAAACGCAAAGCTGAGAGAGGATTAATCATGAGCCCAGGTGAGCAAAGCATCACGACACAGAGGGATGGATGCTTTCTAGAGAGCTGAAGTCATGATGTCACTTCCTTTGGTCCACTAGCTTCTGTAAGTCAGTGCAAACATCGTCTGTCAGCAAAGTTTGTTCCTGAGGTGGACTTTCAAATCAACTCCGCTGCACTTATGAAATTTTCATTAGACTTTTTTTCATTCAGGGAAGGTTCCACTGAGAGCCAGCTCTGTTTTTCAGGGACGCTGTGATCACATTCACACCTGGAAGCTGTCGACATCTGCAGTCCTGACTGCAGACACGGAGCAGCTCCACTGGAGCGACTGGGCTTAGGGCCCCTGATCAGTTCCCTGCACTTTCTCCACCCACATCAATTCTGACGAATTGAACCCTGTGGACAAAAGCTCACTTTTCTAACCATTAGGTCACCAATGCCTTTGTGATCTTAACAAAGTTAAACAGTTTTTATGTTGTAATCACAGAGAAAATTTCAGCTTCTATGAAAATTTGCAGGCACAGCAGCTAAACTTGTCCTGTCCATATGTTTAAAAGGTTCATACACTCTGTCCAAGGTCCGTTTTTTTCTTTTAGAAACCATAATGTTACTTGGCGAGGCTGACTGACCTTCAGACGGCAGACGCTCTGGATTCCGCCACCATTCTTTTTTGGACAGCGAGGGGAGAAAATAAAAGTTGATTAAACAACAATTTTACATCACCAGTCAAAGTTTTTCACCTGTCACAGCAACTTTATGTCAGAATAACCAAACAAATGAACATGTTCATGAAGATGAGATGTTTACATGTAAACATGCTTGTTTAAAGCTTTATAAAATCTAAAACGTGACAGAAGAACCTCTCAGCAGCAGTTTCTGAAAACGTTCAAGCTTAGCTGCCCTTCGATACTTGACACAGAAACTTTTTGACCAGCATCATCGATACCAAACGATCACAAAGACTTGGTTCAGTTGTTTTTTCTGCAGAAGTCGTCTGGTTGAAACTTTGGGCAGATCGTTGTGATGGAGCGTGGAGAGCAGAGGGAGCTGAGGGGGGGAGACACCGATGATTCACAGTTTACTCACACGTATCAGACACATTCACACTTTCCTTATTTAACAGCACGTTTTATTTCGGTGGCCACAGACTTTTTTTCTGCAGGGAATTTCCCCTCAGATCCTCCATCTGTGACATTTTCTTTCGTCCGTCCTCTTTGTGCTCGATGCTCTCTTGTGATGCACGTAAACACCCTCACGTCAGCGGTAAAAAGTACTTCAGTTCATTTTGCATTGGTACATTTTTCTGTGGTACTTGAACTTGTGACAATTGTGGTACTTGAGTATTGCAGTTTTCTGCTGCTTTACACCTAAACTTCAGAACATTTAAAAGCAAATTAGTGTGATTTTTATTTAATACACAAAACAGACCAACAAACATAATGTGGTGTATGATCAAAAGTTAAGATAAACAAATCACAAGTAAATCACAGAATAAAAAAAATGCTGCAACATGAGCACACTGATGCATCAACAATTATCATCCAGTAGTATTATGTGTATTACTGAGTACTTTTACTTTTGGTACTTTGAGTGTATTTTGATGCTAATACCTTTGTACTTTTATCAAAGTAATGTTTTGAATGAGTATTTCTACACTGTGGTTTTTGTACTTTGTTGAAGTAAATAATCTGAGTACTTTGTCTGAGCAGCGTTTTCCAGGCTTTCAATCACAGTTCATGGTCTTCAGCACAGCAGTGTTGCCAACTCCTCAGTAAGGAAAGTATCTATTGGCCGTCCTAACAGTAGAAGTACATAGATAATGTCACCAGCTAACTTGCATAATAAGTAATTTGCATATAATGGACATTATATGGTGGACAAAGGATTTAAGCCATCAGAGAGAGACAAAAAGTGAGTAAAAAATATCCTAAATATGTTTAGAACTACAAATTGACTTCCTTATGTGATGCTTGTTTTATTTTATGTCACAATATGATCCAAACTGGAGAAGTCTGGAAAGTCACCAGATCCAGTGACAAAGTCGCCAAGTTGGCAACACGGCACCAGAGATGATGCTTGCAGACTTCAAGAAAAACAAAGTAAGGGGACCTTTAATGTGATAAAAAATGTTTTGTATTCTTTTTTATTGAACCAACAGAACTTCAAATCCTTTTCTCCCTGCCTGAACAAAAAAAGCTCAGCACGATTTTCAGCAGACACAGCTCGCTCAGTGTCCCACTTCACACCACAACAACAGAAAATCTATTGTGTCATTAAAAATCTGTTACGTGTGTGGAAAGTGAGCGCAGCACTGCGCGTCTGCTGGTGGTCTGCACACAGAAAAGTTTCACTTTCCGCTCAGCGTCGACACTCAGGAAACTCCTCAGCAGAGGCGGCAGGGTGGAGGGGTGGGGTGGAGGGGGGGTGGTGTGAAGGGGAAGACCATCATGGTGTCCCATGGGGGCTCGGCAGGATGGGTGGGGGGAGTACAGGGATGAGAAAGTTTGGTCTGGTTGTCATGGTTGCTCTGACATGTTTTCTTACATTTTGCCTCTTCATAGTCGGCTTGTCACAAAATTCTATTTTCACAACACGATTACTGTGACATTAAGAATAATGATAACAATTTTATCACAACATTTGCAAATTAACTCCACTAAAACTCAGTGAGGGAGGTGGAGAGAGAGTCTGTCACTGTAACTGTACAAAAGTGAATAAAATGAACAATTACACAATAAATGTTTCCAGTTTATGGCGAGTTCAGCCGGCGTTGAGATGCATTACTGAGAAAGTAAAAAAGTAAAGAGTTGGAAATTAATTAAGAGCTGCGACAGCAATATTTACAGAATGTAATCAGATGTGTTTTTAACATGATACTGATGTTTTAAGTTTAAGTATCACATTTTTATAATATAAATGTGATGAGACTGTTAAACATCAGTGAGTTTTTGTGCTGACAGACAGAAGCAGCAGCGGAGAAAGCAACAACAAATGCAGGAGCAATTCATCAGATTTAAAACACGACATCAAATCTACAAAAGAGACAAAACAGAGGAGATAAGACGACACAAAACACAGCGATAAATAATGTTTATGTTGGCAGACGTTTAGTTCTGTCAGCTCAGAGGTTTCTGTATAGATGTTAATGTTTAATTCAGCCTGCAGGCTGTTAAACCGGCTCCACGCAGCACCAAGCTGCCGCCTCGTCTGTGAAAAAGATGTCCAGACAGATTTGCGTGCTGATGTTTTTTACAGTTAAACAGCTGCAGGGCTCGCTTACACTGCAGAGAGCAGTGTGGCATTTCTGGAAATCTGTTTTTCCTTCAGGGTGAGATGAGAAAACAGATCAGTTGGTGCTTCCAGTAAGGAGACTGGGAGCAGTGGGAAACTGTTGGCCTGTTATTCTGGTCAGAGAGACATTATTTTACAGTGTGATGTCCTCTCATGAATAAAACACATTCCAAGTGTTTTAAATGTAAGTTTCAGACTCACAAAAGTCGCCAATAACACAAACAAACAAACAAACTGATCACGGCAGAAACTCACATTTTCTGCAACATTAAACTGCTGCTGTGTTCAAGGAGGCTTTTTAGAGAGTGATAAATCGTTGGAATGCTATCAGACAGCATGCTAAAGAGGCAAAAACAATCTAAATATAACATGCATGTTAACTGATACTCATTTTTTGCTGCTGTCCCCATCCACAGCAGTTCTTTGCTTAACTCCTACAATGAAACTCCCGCCGCTTCTCTAAATCAGCGGCATTCTGACGTCCATCATGCTGACTGTGGAGGAAAATCTCACGCAGCCCTTTAAAAAGCCCGGACAATCCTTTCAGTGGGATACACCAATTTTTAAAAAAATTCTTTTTTTCATTTGCCTCCCTCCTGAGTTCCAGACAAGATGATGGATCCCATTCTTTCAACTGTGCATGCAGCAACAAGGAAGAGACAGGTTGAGGTTGCCCACCGCTAATTAGCTTAGCTTAAACACTGGTAGTCAATGGGAAGTGCTAGCCTGCCTTCGCCCAAAGTCATCAGATAAACTTTCCAACAACTCTAAACGGTCCTGTGTGCTTTATGTATTTCTTCTTCTTCTGCTGCTGCTGCTGTTTACTGGCGTGCATGCACCCTGCGGTTTACCTCCGGTACGTCCTTGATTCTAAAACAGCATGAAGTGCTTTTTCTTAAATTCCTCTTCGTTTTTGAGTTAACAGAAGGAGAAACATCCAGCACAGTTGCACATTTATGACCTGAAATCAATAATTTGACACCTGGTCATGTGAAACAGTTATCATTTCAATAATCATTCATAATATTTGAGTCTCTCCAGCTGATCTGCACCGTTTCCTGAAAATTCAGATGGAATCACCGTTATGCAGATAATGACACTTTCAACAAGTCAAACAAATCCTCCTGTGCGTATCCACTGAGCTCGAACGAACGGTCCCAGGAAATCAGTGACTGTTTGCTCTTATTTGAATACCTTCAATTATGGGATTAAACAGCAGAGTCTGCAAGGAGGAAGCTGCCTCACAGGTGAATATTTAACCTTTGTTCATGCAGGAAGGTTCACTGACCTCTTGTGTTTCATTTCATTCATCATACAGTTTAACACTTTCACAGCAGGAAGCAGTTAAACTGTCTGCAGAACTAACAAACATAATGTAACAGCCGACACCCCCACAAAGAACCAGGAAGCCCTTAGAGGAGGAGGCAGGTGGTGATATATTATGTACATTATCGTGTAGTATATTTGGTCAGATAGTGTTGATAGAAAATGTAATATATCCTGATGTTTTTGCTGTTGCAGAGCAGTTGTAAACTATAAACTGAATTTTTATGTATCAAAGTGCTGGAAACCCAAAGTCTGACTTTGTTCTGTAATCAATGAAGGCTTTAAAAAAGCAGTAAAATGCTGCCTTCCAGGAGAGACAGTCTGAAAAATGTTCTCCATTATTCACGTGTGTTAGACACATTTAGTGTCATGCTTTGGTCAGGACTTCAAAAAAGACTCAAAAGCAAAACAACAAGACGAAAGATGAATGAAGAAAAAGCTGATACATGCAACAACAAACTGAGAAAGCAACAGAACGAGGAAAAGGAAGAGTTAACAAAAACTGAGAACCGGCAGGACCGTGACGTGGACGCTGGACGAGAGCAGAGACAGAGGGACTGATGAATGAAAGAGGAAGAGACAAATTTACACAAGTGAGGCAGAGAAAACAGACGAGGGACAGATGAGACTGGTGAGTAATCAAGAAGGGCAATAACCAACAAAGGGAGTCGCAATGAAACTGGACGAGAAAAGCCATCAAAATAAGACAGGAAGTAACTGAACTCAAAACACAAACTAGACAGCTTGAAGACACAGAAAAGAGACCACGGCATCTCAAGGACTTCCAGAACTTCCACTGTTACCCCAACACCACAAGAAATGAAATTTAACAGCCTGACAACCACCAGAACCTCTGCAGCAATCTTCAAGGAACAAAACCTCTGAAATAAAAGATTCGAAATATTACAAATGTTTGAAAAAACAAATGTCCTCAGCTGGAATAGAAGAAGAAATCACGTGTGATGGTGAAAGAGAAAACGAAGAGGAATATTAAGTATCTGGAAAAAGAACTTTGTGAAGTGTAATTTGTTTTCTCCTCTCAAGGACCAAATGTGTCAGAAACAGACACGTGACTTTTATTTATTTTGTTCAATCAGATGTTGCACGTTTCAAGTTTCCTGTTTGTAAAATGGTAAAATATGCAGATTCTCACTCCCATCACTTAAACAAACTCTCCTCCTCTAACACATGTCGGTGAATATTTCAATATTCTTTCCTCTGTGAGCTGTTCTTTGATGGTGCTGAGCACAGCTGAATAGTTTTAATCATTTTAGTTGCAGCTCTGATATGTGATGTTTAACTGTTTTTTAGTATGTAGCTGAAAGCCAGTTTAAGCGCCAGAGGTGGGAGTAAGTCACATACAAGCAAGTCTCAAGTCTTAACCTTCAAGTCTCAAGCAAGTCCCAAGTTACTGTGATGAGAATCAAGCAAGTCAAGTCGAGTCATTGCTAAGGTCAAGCAAGTCGTGTCACACAAAATTCTGTTCTACTGGTTTCCTCATTTAAATCAGTAAGTAGACAGTGATCATGAAAAGGTTGAATTTTATTTTCAACATAAAAACATTAACTCTACTACAAGTTTAACGATGTCCGCGACATCTGCTCAGTCGGTCTGTGTGCCCGTCTCACATGCGTTACGTCTGACTCCAGCTCAGTAGAAGCTGCAGCGACTGTTGTTTGCTGCCAGTTCCGCTGCCGGTGCTTGTTCACGATGTGTTTTAGCGGGGGTTTCTATGGAAACTGGCATCTGAGAGAGAGAACGCTGTTCACAAACGCCAGAATGAAAGCGTTCACAATTACGTTCATTAAGCAGGAATACAGTACGTTCAGTTCACGTTCGCCCAAAATGTGAACAAGTTCATGAACAATCGTTCATTGAACACGTTCAGGCACAACACTGGAAATGGGCTAGCTAAAGTTAGCTCACAGTCAGTCACCTGCCTCTCTTTGTGGGACCTGAAGTGGCGGATGAAATTGGATGTGGTGGAAGTGGTGTCGCTGATTTTCGCGCTGCATA
>JAPQLA010000004.1:25124526-25136225 GCA_029822935.1 Naso vlamingii | reverse complement strand
TGATTCTCGGAGCTCCCTCCATGCTGCCTCTCCCTCTCCTGTGCTCATGTGGCTCTGGCACGGCACGCCCACCTGCAGGCGACGCAGCAGTAGCCTACGCACCGCGTCATACCGTCACTGGGCAAAAAAAAAAGAAAGAAAAGAAAAGAAAAGAAAAAGAGAGAGGGAAGGAAAGAAAAGCCAAGTCGTTCGAGTCATCTATGTCAAGTCAAAGTCAAGTCGAGTCTTTCATCAGTGTTAGTCAAGCAAGTCTCAAGTCCTCGAATTTGTGACTAGAGTCCGACTTGAGTCAAGTCATGTGACTCGAGTCCCCCACCTCTGTTAAGCGCAGTACATTTTATAATTTTATAAGATGAATTCATGAGTAACATGACTTGTTTTCTCAGGCTGAGAGCTCCGATCCCGTCAGACTGTTTGTTTCCTGTCAGATGACAAGAACAAACAGCGAGCAGGCAGATTTTTGATCCCTGAGACTTTTTAGCCTGCAGGCGTCCGCTGCTCTCACTCAGCAAAAACTGAAATATTATTTGGTGTCAAAACTCAGAGGGAATTTTTCAACACTGCTGTCAGCGTTAAATGACGTGCTGAACAAGTCAATCAGCTTTTTAGCAAGACTTCCTGCGTGTGTGTGTGTGTGTGTGTGTATGTGTGTCGTGGTGAAAGTTCAGCAGGTGGGAATCATCTCATCAGTCACTTAAATCATGGAGCTTTTTCATATTTGTTCATCTTCTATCAAACCGTCTCTCTTCACAGAAGAAAGTGGTGCTTGTTTGCCTCTTTTTACGCTGCATCATGAGATTAATGAGTCCATTACAACGGTGATAAACCACAACACAGTGTCGTCTGATGACAGAGAACAACATGAAGTCTCTTCTCTCTAAAGCTCACTGAGGGTTTCGTATCACCTCCTGCTGAACACCTGAGAGTACATCCTCTTATGAACTGTTGAACAGAACCGTGTTTGACGTGTGCGCAGACTGTACGCAGTCACACACCACACAGCCAATCAGACAGGAGCCATTTCCCTGACAGAGGTTTGATAGGACAAAAAGATTCTGTGCAATAAATGACACATTATGACGGCGCTGACAGCTGATGTGCACATTCAGAACCAGCGTCAATACACAACAGCTACGACCAGCAGCAGAAAACATCAGGATGCAAAATGCTGTCAACTTGTTTGAAAGTTAAATCCTCCTTTACTGTGTTTTAAAAGAAAGAAAGTGAAGGAATCAAAATTACTGTCTGCTATGATGCCTCCCACAGGAGTCTACGACAAACGATTGGTAGGATATGAAAGGGGGTGGGGCTAAAGTAAATGGGCCAGGCCAGCCATGACAAATGAAAGTGTGTATGTGTTGTGCAAAGTTTGGTCATGTTTCATTAATCCATTTAGAACTTGTAGGCATTTTTGTTACAGGCCACTCCCACTGCCACGCCCCCTTTTTGCCAGTCAGCTGTCCTTCAGCTCATGACCAACACTTCCACTAAATCTTGTGCGAGTCTGTAAATCCATTTGGAAGTTACGCACCTTTTTGCAATAGGCCACTCCCCCTTTTTAGCCAACTGGTGTGAACACAAACACACACCTTTACACACACTTGACCTCTAGGATGAAAACTGTGGCCGCTAAAGAAACGCTGCAGGAGGCACAGATGACAACAGAAGCTGTTTCCAGGGGACAGTATAAAGTGACGCACACAGCTGGACACCTCGTCATTGTCTCGGTTTGTGACTCATGCAGTTACTGAGGACAGCTGTTTGAAAATGGGGTTGGACAATGAACTAAAATTCTTTAGTTCTTGTATTGTGCAGCTGTGTCCGTCACTTTTTATTGTCCCCTGGAAACAGAAGTTGCAGTGTTTTGATCTCTCAGAGCCACCGTACACAGATCATAGTCAATCAGGTAAAACTCAACTTATTGTGCAACCTGTTATGAAACTTCATCCACGAGGGATTAAATGTTGTTTATGGCACCATTTACAGTGTGTGTCGATGTTTGGAAGCATTTCAAGATCAACAGTAAAATTTCAGGTTTTCGGATTAAATGAGCAAATGAATAAATTCCTCGGATGTAAAAGACGGTGTGGTGACAGCAGCAGGAACAGGAAATCCTTCTGTCCTCAGTCACTGCTGACCGTCCTGGACCATCTGCATTGTCTTTGCATGACTCAGCATCATGGATGTCTGGACTGCTGCCATGACTCAGCAGAGAGTCACCGTGCCCCGTCACAGTTTCTCTTCCTTTATTAACTTTATAGGAACAAAGAGAAAGCGATGACACGGTCCAGTCAGGACGGCCTGTGATGCTCAAAACAGAGAAAAAGTGGATTTGAGTCAAAAATGTTGTGAAATATAAATAAACGGTCACGGTGTATTTGGCTGTGTGTGATTTCTTTCATGGTCTGTTTCTGAAAGAAGCCGAGCTCGGGCAGTGAACGGTGAGCTCTGAGGATGATCAGATGCTCTCTGGTCTTTCCCAGCACATCCAGCTCAGCGCTGATCTGCTGGTGATCGTCTGACTCACAGGCCAGTTTCACCTCATCCACAAAAACTTTTCCTTATGGAGCTGATTTGTAGCAGAGACAAACCGACTTCTGACACAAGAAGCTGGAAGAACACTGACGTGTGAAGGATCACTGTTAGCGTTCAGACTGACCTTCATCAGAACCGAGCGGCCCCCTCCTCTGTGGCCTCACAGTTTGTACTGATGCTGGTAAACACGGAAGTTTAACGTTTCTCATTCAGTCTCACAGACATCATGACGTTCTCAGTGTGATTTTGCATTTTCATTAGAGCTGCAACGATGAATCAGTGAATCAATCCATAGAAAATTAACTGACAAACATTTCATTGAAGTGTTTCATTTGTCAAATGTAAAAGAGTTTCTGGTTTTGCTTCTTTAAAGAGAGGATTTGCTGCTTTTCTCTGTCGTTTATGATCACAAACGAGGAGTTTTTTGTTGTTTGGATAAAAGAAGAAGTTTGAAGACGTCATATTGAACTCTGGGAAATGTCACAATTTATTGACATTTCATGGGATAAACAATTGATTAATTATGAAAATAATTGTTAATTGAAGCTCTGATGACATGCAGATTATTAGAATGCTAATCTTATTCTCCATTTAATCTGGGCTCTGTGAATCAGCCCTGTTGCATTCTGGGATGTGATGTGAACTCTTGGGTTCAGACTTCATATTTACTGACCACAGGTCAACTTTCACTCTGTGAGCAGCTTCAGTCGGCTGCTCGGAGTTTGTTTGACTCGTCTGTGAGACAGTTTCTGGACTCCAGCTGCGTCTGCACGTTTAAACAAAAGGAAGCTCCGAAACTTTGTCACAGTCTGGGAGAATGTTTACTGATGTCATCTCCGCACGACAACATTTGGTTCTTGTTAAATGCAGAATATGAGCTGTGTAAGCTGAACGCAACAGACTGCTCTTTTCTCCATTTACACCAGACCAAATGTCTTTCCAAGTCTTCATCACAGCTTCCATCGCCTCCAGACTTCACAGTAACGCCTTGTCTGAATTTGAGGCTCCTTTATTTGACTGAATCTCCTCTGTGACCTTTGACCTCTGGAGCATAGTTTCATAATGAAGCCGTCTGCTGTAAAATCCTCCTGAGGGAAAGAAACGCCTCTCTGTGATTCGACAGGATGATAAAAGGCACCACACACAATAAACGAACAAACTAAATCAACACCAGTGTGACACTGAAGGAACCTTCATTGTGTGAAAGCCTTTTATTCTGAAAACCTCGTAGTGCTTTGGAAAATCTTCCTGTTATGCAGCTGATTTTCAAAATAAAGTAAAGAAGGAAAATATAAAAATATCAACTATTTAAAAAAGATAAAACCATTTTAAAAAATCCATGATTTAGAAAAAACGAGATTTAATTATTGATCATTATGATCTTTGTCACATGACTCACAGTCAGATCCTGAAATTAAATGAATTTTTAACAAACATCTAAATTTGTGAAGTGAAAACACAAATTTAAATTAAAATGTACCAAAGTTTTCAATAAAAGCAGAATAAATACAAACAGATGGACAGTTCCCGTGCTCCGTTTACATTAAACATTATTTCTGACACTCAGTACGGCAAATAATTAATAATTATTTACAAAATACATCAGCTGCAGGCGGGAAGTTTTAAATTCAGTTTCCAACATGAACTTAACAAAAAACCAAAACTAAGCTAACATGAAATCTAAAGAAGAACGTTGATGTTAATGTAAAGTCCTCAGCTGCTCCAGTCTGTGTCGGAGCTCTCTGCTCCTCTTCCTCAGCTCGTCCTTCGTCGTCAGCAGCCTCCTCTCGTCTTTTCTGATCTCCATGATGAACTCGGTCGCCTTCTTCAGGATCACCACTTTGGCCGCTTTGTCGTTGTTCGCCGTCGCCGGGATTTCGTCCCTCAGAGCCAGGAAGCTCATCTTCAGCTCGCTCCTGCGCTGCCTCTCCAGCACGTTGTGAGTCCTGCGTTTGTCGTTGTCCTCTCCATCAGATCGTGGACTCCAGCACCTGCGGCCGCCGCTCAGCCTCGCCGCCACCGGGCAGACGCTCCCTGACTTTAAGCGTTTCCCAGCAGGCCGTTGGTGGGCCGCTGACGGCTGCTGGGCGGCGTAGTTGTGCTGATGGATGTTGATGTGGGAGCGTTTCAGGACCAGCGGGGAGGCATCCGCTCTGCTGCCGGTGTCAGGCCGCCGCGATGCCTTTCGCCGGTCCACCGTCACCACGTCAATCTCTTCATCCTCCTCACCTCCCTCCTCTTCCTCCTCGTCTTCTAAAGACACAGACAGAAAACATTCGGGTGTAAGTGCTGCGGGTCAGTTTGTGACAAAGGTACCAAAACTGTTTACACTTCTGCTGTTGCTAGGCAGACAATGAGAATGAGAACAACAACAACAACAACAACAACAGGTCACACTTTTAATGAAACGCTCAATAATCCCACTGATAAAAGTTACTAAAACACTTTTCAAGTTGTTGAGTTTTGTGATTTAACTTTGGAGACGCAGGAAAATGACGTCATAAGCTGCACAAACTGTTTTTACAACTTGGATCTTTTTTTTTTAGACTTTTCACTAAAAAATCTGACTTAAAATTTGGGGATAGGGAAGGAACATGGGTCTTGAAAGATTGATTTAATATCCACCCAAAAACTTAGGATACTTTCTCTACAATTTTGTTTGCTTTTTAAATTTAGTTTTGTAAACTTACAACACAGTTTTAGTTAGTTATCATTTTTTAGAAAGCCTCGTTTTTATTTTTATTCTTATTATCGAAAAATTATTTTTTAAAATTCTAGTTTCTGTTATTTTGGTAGCTTTCATCAACGATTATTACCCTAATAAAAACAGGTTTTTTGCTTCCTTGATGTCTTTCAGACTGCTAGAGAAACAAAGTCTGGGTGTTTAATTCAGATTAGTTTTCAGGAAATGTGTGCAGATTAACTCATATGTAAGAGGGAGTGTCTCATTTGCATATTTAAATATTTCAGAAACTTAATATTACCTGGGATGTCATAAAACAATGATTGTTTCCTCTCACCTGATTCACTGTCACTGCAGCTGAGCGGCGGCGAGTCCAGATGCTCTGATGCTCCGTCGACGCTCTTCTCGCTCGCCGTGCTGTATGGAAACACCTCAGAGGGGTCGATACAGTCTGTGGCAGCTGTGTGGAGGTCCTGCAGGTACCCCGCGTTTACCTGAGCTCCGCCCACCTGCTGATCAGCTGCTCTGTCTGCAGGGCTGTCAGTGTTGTTGGTTGTGGAGGAGTCCTGGCGAGCCCGGAGTGACACCAGCCTCTCAGACAACACCCTCTCCAGCTTGGAGGCGGCGGCGAAGCTGCTGCTCCACATGCAGTCCTGGATGATGAAGGACTGGAGAAAGGCCGCAGAGGGGTTGCAGTCCTCGTCCAGTAGGTCAGAAACAGCCTCCAGGTGTTCAGCGGCGGACAGCGGGATGTCGGGCAGAGACGGCCTGCGGCTCGGGGACAGGGGCGGCGTCGGCAGCAGCTCGAACTTCTTCCAGATGTCCTCGCCAGGGCCGGGGAGGAGCTGGCTGCGGGGAGCGGGGTAGAAGTTCTCCTCCTCCCCATCCAAGAGGAAGTAGGGCTGAACCACGTCATAGTCGTAATCGTAGTTTCTGCTGGACATGGTTAACACGGGCGGCATTATGGCTGCCTGTGAGGAGACAAGACATGAGGAGGGGCTTAGCAAGCTGGACAGGGTTTCTGCTCTCCATGTTGAAAAGTAATCTGAGTACAGAGGGAAACCAAACGTCTCGGCTATTTCACAATGAACCTGAAAAAACGTCACGTTCTGCCGTTTCAGCCTCCAGATTTCACTGATGGCAGACTGAAAAAAACAAAAAGATAAGGCAGTACATCGCCATGTTTATTCTGGTGATATCTGTATCGGTGCCCAGCCCCCAAGATCAACGTTTAAAAATAAAAAACAAAAATAAATCCCAGTTTAAACAGGTTGTGAGCTACAACCTCCTTCGTTTGTGTGTCCTGTTAAAGTGCAAGAGTGCACTTCAATTTTCCTTTTTCATGTTGATGTCATGGCAGTGACATCAGTGTTTGGTAATTTGCCAATACCATTCAAATCACCTGGAAAGGAAATTTGAAATTAAATGATTTTAAATCAATTTGTCTGCTAAATTATCAATATAATGTGATGTGATGTGTGAAAACCACTCAGACCACACACAGAGACTAAAATCACTGTGTGTATCGCATCGTGACCCGCGCATCGTGATGTGTGGCGAATTGTGAAGTTCTCGACAAAACTCGACACTACAGCAGATTCAGTTCCATCCTGGAAGCACGACTTCACAGGTATCAGATTCTAAAAGTTTATCTTTCAGCAAATACTGAACTCAGGTGTATTTGCATGGAGAGGAGATACCAGACAGCTGCCACAGTCCAAGTTTCTGTTTGAATATTTAGAGGACGGTCACAGTGACACACACACACACGAACCTGCTGGACTTAGACATAAAAAAATGACACGTACTTGACATGATACTGTACAAACACAAAGTGTTCATGAATCTGAATTTCACAGCTTCTGTAGGATAAGAAAAAAAACAAAATCCACTGAAAGACTGAGCGGAATGAATATTCAGAAACATTTATGCTGAAGCACAACATGTGTGTAGGTCGTTATTATACAGCGCTTGTATAACTTTGGTGTGTTTACAGGTACGAGGATTTGCTGGTTCACACAGAAGTTCATGAGAAAACAAACAAACAAACAAAAAACTGGTATAGTTTTCCTTCCTAAAATGTAACTGAAATATAAAGGTTATTTCTGAATGACGACGTAAAATTTGTCTTGTAGCCTAAAAATCCACCAAAAGCATCAAACCGTCATCACGTGTGATGAACCACGTTCTCTACAGGAGCCTGTGAGGACAAACAGCCCAGCACCAAAACCTCCTCAGAAAGAGTTCACATTTGTGAGGGATGATGCCTGCACACGTGTCCGTTACACTCTGATTACTGAAGTCAGGTGTTGTCAGGTAGAGAGATGACTCAGGGGAGACGACTTGGTTTGGTTCTGGTGGTCAGTGAAAAAACTCGTCTTCAGGTAATGTAGCACAAATGATCTACACATGATCTGACTGAAGCTGAAGGACAAAAAATGATAAAATAAGATAAAATTAAATAAAAAAAAACCCAAAACAATAAAAAAAAGTAATAATAATTAAAAAAAAAAAAAAAAAAAAAAATAAAATAACATACACGTAGCCTGGGGTTTATTTAGCAGTTTGACAGAACAACTGTCTCACAAACCTTCACTCAAAAAACAGTTTGGGAAGCTTCTGTTTGAAGTTTAAGATGGAAAAAAGACAAAGAGGCATTATCCATATGACCCAACACTGAGGAGCATCTTAACACAAACACAAACAAAAACAAAAACAGTCAATAAACTCAACCACCGACCTCACACGTGACCCATGGGGACGAAACCTGTCACTAATGACGTAAAAAATACGCAAACACACAAACTCATTGTTTCTAAAAACAAACAAACAATCCCAGGTGGTTAATGTACCGTTATTTGACCATCTGTACAGACGCTGACAGGTGACGTAACGCTTCTGTCACCGGCGTGTGAAACTCTGCCGTCACCTTAAAGTCTCAGTTTAACGTGACGTCTGTCGGTGAGAACCGGCCGCTGCGTCCCGGCGTCCGAACAGACCCGAACCACAGCCGAGAGTCACGTCACCGGTAACTTCAGTAACTTCAGCCGGTGTTCACACTCACCGTTATGACTCCCACAATAACGTGTCCGTGAAATCCAAGAGTTCCGGTGACTGAACGTTAAATCTTCTCCGTGCGTTACTTCCAGCAGTGAAAAACCTCTTCTGCCTCAATCAATAATCGATAACGGTTTTCTATTAGACTACGTCCTCTCCGCTCTGTCGCTGCTCTGCGTGACTCACCGCAGCCGGCGGCTCTCGAGACATTTAATACTCCGGTCCTGCCTCCTTTCCCCCTCCTCATCCGCACACGTGACCGTTTTCGCGCCAAGAGCCACGCAATAACCTGCAGCGACTTGTGTGCGTCTGAGTAACAGAGCGAAAAATAATTCAACACTTTTTCTCTGATGAACGATCTTTTCTATTTAAAATTTGCCTCCAAATGACGTAATTAGATGCGTTAAACAAAGGAACTATTTTACTCCGCGGATGTGCAGCGAGGCAGTGATGTCAGAGGGTGGTCCGTGACCAGTAAATGATGCACAGACACAAGGTTCCGGGAATTCCGCTCTCACATAGTGATTAAGCCTCAAAATAGTCTACTACAACAAACAATAAACAAACAAACAAACAAACAAAAATCACGTGCTGAAAATGTAAACAAAACAACTAAAACAGAGAAAAAGAATCTAAAAAGGAAAAATTCAAGTAAAGCAGGCCAACCTACAAATAAATGAAGGAATGTATAAAAAATATAGAAGATAAAGTAAAATAACATAAAACAACGTTAAATTAAAATAAAGAAAAAAAGAAATACATTACAGCAGCACTTTTGTTAAAATACAATATCACACATCTTTAACTTTTGCAACAATTTCTTCCTATTTAAACCAAATCTAAGCACCCGCCCACATGTTCACAGCACCGACAGGCTGTTCAGACACATGCAGAGGTCACAAACATAAACACAGACTCAAAAGCAATAAATGATCATAAAAATGCTTAATGATTCAAATAAAGCGGTCAGCAGAGCAGAGGTGACACAGGCTATAACAGTAAACATGATTGGTCAGTAGCTGAACAATCAAAGTCATTACACAACAACTAAACTAGACAACCAACGAATCAGAATTTTGCATACTGACAGACAAAAAGGCTGAAAGAAGCAATTTAACACCAATCACAGCTCAGCTCCGTCACAGAGGTCAAGTTAACACTGTGTATTTCTCTTTCTTCTACTTTTTTATTTTAAAGTGTTGCAAATAGAACCTGTAAGGCAGAAAAATGGGGATTTGATTTATTTTACAGTCAGTCTTGAATAATCAGCGGGTCTCTTGCTGTCTTCTTGGCTCTGCTGCCCCCTAGTGGCTGCAACGCACAGCCTCAGTCTATTCTTGTGTGTGTTACCCTTTAACTTGTTTGCTGTAATTTGTGTGCAGTGGTGGAACAACAGTGCTGAGATCATTTACTTAAACAAAAACGCTGTAAAAATTCTCTGGTACAAGCAAAAATCCTGCACTGTGACCTGAAGATTCAATTGCATAAAAAAGTCACATGGAAAGTTAAGATGGAGAAGATGGAAACAAAATGCGAAGACGCTTAAGTTACAGAGCGTGAGTTGGTTCAGAGAGAATGACGAGCTATAAACAAACACTGACGTATCAGTAGAACTGTGACGAGGTTTCAAATATGGCCGTTGTGTTTGGTGCAATGGCAAAAATGCAGACAGTGATAAAGTGCAAAACTGAGTGCTGAGAATTTGAACAGGTGCAGAGAGATCAAACCAGGAAAGGCAGTCCAGGTAGAATAAGAATTATTTTGCCTCTGGATGGTTGGACTGATGCGTTCCTTCAACAAGAGACACTGATCAGGGAAGAGCTCAGCGAAGTGTTTCAAACTGCAGGTTTTTCGTGGCCATATTCTCCATTTGAAGCAGTTTTCTTAAAGAAACGGTCAAACTAAAGAGCATCAGTGGCATAAAAATGGGAGGCAAAAAAACATAAGAACGGTTTGCCTTGTTCTGACAACTTCCCATTTTAGTAACCAGTGCACTACTGCCATCTGCAGGTATGGAGAGTTATCACCTCCCACGCAAACACAGAACATATGGTCCTAACTAACAGTCAGTTAAAATTCACTGTGGAAGAGTATTAGTGCCACAGATTAAAAAAAAACAAAAAAAAAAAGAGAAAAAAAATCAGAGGATGAATATATTTTCTCATTATACCTTTTGAGAAAAAAGTCAAAATTTTGAGAATAAATTCGAAACTTCAGGAATAAAATCGAAATTTCAAGAGCAAATTAAAAATTAGGAAGATTTTTTTTCATGCACTTCAAGAAAAAAAGTGAAATTTCAAGAATAAACTCAAAATTTGAGAACAAAGTCAAAACTTCGAGAATAAAATCCGAATTTTGAGAACAAAGTCAAAATTGGGAAGATTTTTTTCATGCACTTCTAGAGAAAAGTCAAAATTTCAAGAATAAAGTAGAAATTAGGAGGATTCTTCTTATCCTGCACTTTAAGATGAATAAAGTAGAAATTTTGAGAACAAAGTCAAAATTAGGAATATTTTGTCAAGCACTTTGAGAAAAATGTTAAAATTTTGAGATTAAAGTCAAAATTTTGAGAGGAAAGTTGAAATGAGGAAGATTTTAAAGCTGTATCAAATGGCGCATGTGATTGCCTCTTCGAAGTGCCTGATGTAGATGAACTGGAGAAATTGTTGTAACGTAGCCCAGTAGGACTTTGAAGTGATTGTGCCAAAACTGCATCTGTTCAGAAGATAAAACCACACGAGTTTGAAACTTTGGTCTCCGGCAAAACTCTCTGTGTGGTTCCTGCACAAAAAGCTGAACAAGCTTTTTCCCTGTGCCCTTTCTCCGTGCCTCTGCCAGCATGCAGTCGCCCCGGGCATCCTCCCAAGCAAACAATGGTTGTGATGAAATAATCTGGTTTTACTTTGACGACGTTGTTTGTTCTGTAGGCTTCCATTCACACAACATAACAATTAAACCACCAATCCAACCACTGACGGGACTCAGAATGACTTCAGCTTATCGTACCAATCCACACGCCACTGTGCGTTGGGATCTTTGCTGCAGTAATGTTTGCATCTCAGATGCTGCATGCGCCTGAGCTCCACACCTTCAGGATCAAACAACTTGATCGATTGTTCTATTGTGTCTTGAAATACAACATATTCCCTCTGAATTGCACACAGGTGTAACCATCCGTCGATATCCTTGCATTTGTTGATTACCTGCTATTTCAGCTTGCACGAATGCAGCCACTTCTTCAAAGTTTGTGGTTTTTGCTTCACAGTTTTCAGCACAATCTCTTCAAAGTCCAATACTGATATCTGCACTCTTTATGCACTGAAAGAGAGACAATTTCTTTGTTCTTAAAGCCAGTTCTGAAATGCAGTTTTACCAATTCATTGACACAAGGCATTTTGTAGAGGCAGACATATGCAGCTTTTGA
>JAPQLA010000004.1:25109998-25124426 GCA_029822935.1 Naso vlamingii | reverse complement strand
TATTATGTCACACATCCTATTTATTTCTCTGGAAACCTGCTGAAATCTGGCTGATGGACATAGTAATCAGGGTTACACAGAGCTTACACTTTTGTTAACATTTTACAGTCCACATTAAGCAGGCTAATGGGTCTGTAATTAGATGGGTCTGTTACATCTCTGTCCTTCTTAGGAATTAAAGATATTAAAGCTTCATTAAATGTTTGTGGCACATGACCTTTTTCAATAGTCTCCTGATACACCCTCTGCAAGACTGGGGCCAAAATGTCTATATACTCCTTGTAATATTCCTCTGGAAATCAGTCATAACCTGGTGATCCCAGTGTTCATTAATGAGACAGCTTTTCTCATTTCACCCTCGGTTATAGGCGACTCTAACTTCCCTGCTCGATCAGGATTAAGTTTTGGCATATCAATATTAGAAAAGAATGATTTTTGCTCATTTTGGCTTTCATTGCCAGGTACTGTTGATGTATATAAATTCTTATAATACTGTTGGAATGTCTTGTTTATATATCGCCTGCTGAGGTTACTAATTTATTACCCTGTTTGATTGCTGAGACTGTGATTGAGGAGTCCTTTGCTTTTACTTGTCTAGCTAAAATCTTCCCAGTGTTTTCCCCTCCCTCATGAAAACTGGTTTTTAATCTGCATAAAACAGATTGGATTGCTTACATAGTTCTTGATATTGTGGCTCAGAATAATGTTCGGCTAATTTATTTTCCTTTGATTTAATTTCACCTTCTAATTCTTTAACTTTGTTTAGGCTCTTTTTTTTATCTTCGGAGCAGAATATGCAATCAATTTCCCCCTTATATATACTTTGGAAGCCTCCCAGACGGTCATAATTTCTTCTGTACTGCCGATGTATAGTTCAAAGAAAGATTTTACATTTCTCCTGTGTTCTGAAACCCTAATTCTGTGGTAATGATGTATTCATTCTCCACCTAGTCCTCTTACATGTATCTAATTCTGTATTTAAACATAGTTCCGTTGCTGCATGAGCTGTGATAGCAATAGTCTTTATACTGCAGCTGGCTACACTATTTATTAAAGGACTTGCAATTAGAAAGAAGTCCATTTTTGAGTGTGATTTGTGACAGTGAGAGAAAAATGTGTGTTCCCTCTCACAAGGGTTGGTAAGCCTCCATATATCTACCAGAGCCAAATCATCTTCATAATCATGAATTGCTTCCCTATCTTTAGTCATTAGTGGGCCTTTAAGCCTACTTTTATCCAGAATAGGGTCAATCACTTGGTTAAAGTCCCCTGCCAGTATTATTTGCCCATCCATCTCCCCTAGTAATTTATTTACCTCATGAAAGAAGTGAAGAACTACTTTGTTAGGAGCATAGATATTGCATAATATCACCTGTAGGCCTTTTATTACTGCTTTGACACATATCATCTGACCCTCTGCATCTTTTACCTCTTTAAGCAACACAAAATGTATATTCCTATTAACCAAAATCAGTACACCATTGCGTGAGCTTGAGAGTGAGCTATGAAAAACTTTTTAAACATTTTAAATTTGGCTGCCTCATCCTCATTTATGTGGGTTTCCTGTGTGAAAGCTACATCTGCCTTGTTATTTTTCAAATATGACCATACCTTGCGCCTTTTAGCTGGATTTCCACTTCCATTAATATTCCAAGATATAAACTTAATAAATTTTTCGGTCAGAATTGTTCCGGTGTCCCTCCATATCCATGTCGGTAACAATGTAACTGTTTAAATATATCCGATCAAAATGTCTACACCACGCTAAATCACCAATCATTAAATCCATATACCCTGCCAGGATATGAACATATAACCTGGAAAAAGAACATTTAAAATACCAGAAAAACAAACCAACAACTAAACCAAACCAAAATTTAAGCCAGACAATGTCTGGCAGTCCTTGTGCTGTCATATGCAGCAATAAAAATAGAAAACAAAAATAAAACCTTATCCAGTCCGCAGGTTAACGCTCTTCGTTGTCGTTGATGAACTTATCTGCCGCTGTTGCAGTGGTGAAACTCAGGTTTTTCCCTCCCACTTGAACTGTAGTGTTGCGGGGTAAGCCAGCGTGTATTTCATGTAGAACTCCTGCATTTTCCGCTTCACGGAGGTGAACACTTTTCCGCCAACTCTTTTGTCATATCAGGAAACACAGAAAGTCAACATCGTTCCCATTCAAAGCCCCACTTTTCTTTTGCTGCAGTGATCACTTTGTCCCTCGCAAGCTGTCTCAAAAAGCGTATAACCACTGGTCTCCTAGGTCTGTCGGGGTCGGTATCGGAGCGAGCAGCCGGTGTACTGTTTCAATCTCAAGCTCTGCCTCAGCACAAACCCCCAGCCCCTCCGTCAAAATCTTCAAAACACAGCTCAGCAGTTTGCCATTAGTAACAAAAGTCTCTTTCAAACCTATCAGTCTCACATTATTCCTTTTACTGTGGTTTTCCAGGGTTTGAATGCAGTCCCACAAAGCATCCATTAGCTTGCCTCTCTTATCTTTGTCAGTAAGTAGCCACACTGAAGCCTCCTCTAGGCACACAATACGTGTTTTGGCCTATCTCTCCTGCATTGCCGTCACTGTCATTTTCAGCTCCGTTGTAGTCTCCTTAGTCATAACATCTTTCGCAACTCCGAGCGATGTTGTATTCACCTTAGCAATTTCTGCAAGCAGGCTCTCGAGGCTAGGAGATGGATCACCTATATGTCATCTTCACATGGAGGGCTTTTCCAGGTCTACATGCGGCCTGTACTTTTGAAGTGTCTGGACATCGACATCTTATTTAAGTTGTGTTTAAACAGCCCCGACCATCTGTTCTTCAAAACGGAAGGAAGATTTGAGAAATGCGAGCCACTATTTTAAGATAATTTGCAAATTTACATGTCAAAGAGTGGGAGAGTCCTTAATCCGCCGCCATCTTGTTCTCTGCACCCATGTGACTCTCTATATTGGTGTAATTATAAGAAATCTGTTGTAACTTGCCATCGCACCTTACCTCCTTAATTATAAGTTAATTGAAGCGAGTGTGTGTGGGCGTTGGTAGCATTAAGGAGGAGAAAAACAAACTTGAAGTCCGACGACCGGGCCAGTGTGACGGTTTAATTGGTGGTCTCATTTTGCTAGTTTAAGTAATATATACACATGCACCTCGCTTTGAATGTCATTTGTACATCATAATACACATAGTTTGTGTCGGTTTATTCTGCAAAAAAGTGTCACTGAAACAAGGGCTGTAATGAGCGTAAGTGAATGTCGCTACCATGCTTTATCAAAATGCCTCTAACATCAATAAATTGTCCAAATGTAAGAGCTGTCGCCTCATATTTCTGTCATGATCAGCTTAGTATCTTTGTACTCACATTGCTTGTCAGTGAAAATAGTCGGACGTATTTGTTTATGCTCAGTTTGAACATATGGAGATCGCTGTTCATGTGGTGTGCCCATAGACTGCATCAGATTAACTTGTGACAACAAGCCACCGTGGTTCCTGTGCCAAACGTGTCTCAAAATGTTTCAGCTGGCAGTCCCTCATTCACTTCATACACCATGATTAACATAACCCTGGCTCAGTTTGAGTGCTGTTCACACTGTTATACAACCATTAAGAGAACCATACAGTATATTTACCATCTGCTTTTCGTACCTTTCACTCGGACCTAATCAACGCCTTGACACAGTACGGTATGGATGCACCTGCACGAGCACAAGCATGGAGCTTTGACATCGCTGTGACTGTTTGTGGAGGATTCACCTTAAAATTCAGGCAGACAACAGCAAACAATGTCTGCATAAAAAGCATTGGAAAAATCTGCGACTGTCTTGTAAATCACGGGAACCAGAGAACAATTTAAAAATGTCATTAAAAGATGAAAAAAATGCGGGTAAAAATACGGGTTGTGCTCTGTAGATCAGGTAGCTCAAGGATGCTCAGGTGCAGATAGACTGGAGCAATGTGAGTGCAGGCCAGCGGGGGGGACGGGAGGGGACCTTCGTGCTTCAGCACGGTACAGGACAATTGGGCCAAGTTTGAGTGCACCCTGAGACTCTTGTCTCCTGAACTCCAACCAGAGCTCTCACCAGAGCTCCTGAGCTCTTCCCTCCTGGCCTCTCCGGCGAGCTCTTTCCAGAGCTCCTTGCAAGGGATCTTCTTCCGGACTTCAGCTGCTGAGAGCTGCAAGCTGCAGCTCCAGCAAACAAAGAGAACTTCTCCCTACAGCAGCTACACGAGGTCCTGCATAGCACCAGAGCAGTTAGTACCAGCAGCTGTGCCAAGGCCTGCTAGCTAACTCCAAAACAGGGGACCACCAGGTAAGCATGGGATTCTGCTTACTTTCCAAGGATTCTACTAAGCAACCAGCTCACAGCAAGGACGGTACTTTACAACTTTGGAACCCACACTGCCTAGCCTTGATCCCCAGACAAGGAACTCCCAGCATCGTCACTAAAGGACTGGTAATGTTGAACTGGGCGCAGATAGCATCATCTTAGCACTGCTAAGCACAGGACCTTTACCCTTGGTCACACGTTGAATATATTCCGGACTGTTTAGGTATTGATTTAATATCACTGTACTTAGATTATTAATAGTTGGCTCTGCCAAGTTGTTAGTTTTGCTTTTCACAGACCAGGGTCTTTGCATGCAACTAACAATCTTTTCTAACCCAGCACCATGACACACACACACACTCACACCCTTTAGCTTGACTCATTTCATACCCATATGTGAAATTACAAGTATATGGCCTGAGCTCCTCCATGTTTCTTTGTTCTTCTCCAACAAAAGAACATGGTTTCCAGCCACCATCTTGGACCTTAGTCCTTCCCTTTGTTGGCCATCTTACCTGTAATTTGCCTGCATACACAAATTCACACTCATGCACACACTTGCACTGACATACACACACACACTGTATATAGTCCACGTTTAGTTAGATTGTGTTTATTGTTTGCGTAATAAAGCCTATTAAAACTACATGCTGTCTGTTTAGTGTTGTGCAAGAGTGAATGTTGCCAACCTTTTCACTGACAAGAACTCTGAAAAACCTTCAACTATTACTACCTATTAACATGGTAATTTGATTTTAGTTGTAAAGTTGATCACTGATCAAATTCCAAATTGACAGTTAAGTACTTTTATGAGACTGAATCAACAAAGTGGCTATCTTTTCCCTTTTTAAGGGTGGTGCTCCTGAGGCAATCTAATGTAAATTAGATCTTATCAATTAATAGAAATAATAATTGTCCATGATAATTATTTATTGATTCTGAGAGCAAAATATATTAAGTTGCAGCACCAAGAGCCCCAACATTAATATCCCAGCCTAGTTGCAAATCCCAACACATGCATACACGGTAAATTGCTCATAGGTGTAAATAGTTTTTTTTTCTGCTGAGGTGTTTTTGTTTTTAGGTTGCCAAGGCCTCTTGATATCTGAATATAACAGCTGGCATCTTTTTTGCCTTTGTGAGCTTATGATTATTGCAGTGTGTGTCTGGGTGTTTTTCTTGCTTATTGAGGTGTGTGTTTGAGATGGGCATGCCATAGCGACTTAAGACCTTCTTTAGATCTTCCTGTGTGATGTATCTAGTTCGCTGAGGATCACATGGCTTCAGTGCTGCCAGCACTGAATTGAGCTGCTCACACAAATTTTCCAGGAGTAAATTCTCCACCTTAATGTACAAGCACACACAGTGCACACAAAGACATACAGCAAACACACACACACACACACACACACACACACACACAAACTGTGAATTAATAATTAACCCTTCTTTCTTCTTTTGATCTCTTTTTCTGTTTCCTTTCTCTGTTTGATCTCATGGTGCAAGCTATGTGTGATATGAGTGATATTTGATCACAGTATGTTGTATTAACACACTCACTGTTCCCATGAAGCAGATGCCACAGACACTTTATTGGCACACTGTGTGGTCTGCCTCTCATCTTGTGTTTCTTGCCACTCCTGAGAAAAAAAATATGAAATAAATCTAAAAAACATGGTGCATGTTCATGATTTTAGATGAAATTGTGCAGCACACTTGTGTATGTACACACATCCCAGCAAATAGTTAATGAAACATACAGCAGTATCTCCAGTCTGCTCTGGGACACCCCTGGGAGGGTGGTACTGTGCTGCCTTTGAGAGCATAGGTGATGTTGGGGTTGAGTCTCAGCTTGCCCTACCGGATGACCCCAGTGTGTCATGGTCTGGTGTAAAAAGCAGCTCTGTGATCAGTGAGTGATGAAGGTAGGCCAAGGGGGTTAGGAGCTGGATCATGCTTGGTCTCCAGCAAATGTTGCAGGTCTGATTAAGTGATCCCACTTTCCTCTTTTTGGAAAGAAAATATATTTGAGCATTCTTCTTCATATGAAAGAATGTATTGTTTCAGAAAAACACTGTTAGACATCAAAGATATGAATAAAAAGTAAAAACTTACCATGTCATAGAGTAGAGAGCTAGGTAACATTCGTTTGGACAGGGTGAGAAACTCAGAAATAAAAGTCTGTTAATGTATTTAATATGTGACTGACTGACTGGGTATTTCTGTTCAGTATATGTATCATTACTCATTTAATTGGCTTTACTTAAACTTAATCTGTCTTAATTTATCATTCATGCAAACAATAACCTGTTGCATTAAAAAAAGTCCCCACAATTTCAGGAGAAAAGTAAAGGCCTCAGTATGCCTCAAGTGAACTTGACATGTATGACATGTCATCTGCGTTAATGTTTGGTTGGGTTACCACAGCTAAAGGCAAAAGTCTTTTTACTTCTAAATAACTGCATTCATCACCTACTGTTGACTGCATCCTCCAGTGTCCTCAATCTATCTCCCAAGAATTTTGTTTTCCTTATATTGACATAACTCAGTCACTTGGTTCTGTTAAAGGATTATGATCCACAATATTGAAGTGCCATATAATACACTGTAAATAATGATAGCACTTATTATTGCTGTGTTTCCATCTGATATGTATGTTAGAATCATACACATCAGATACCCAAACAGTGTGAATTGGAGAAAGTCTTACGAGCTCTTGAACGCTTCCCCAGAGATAGTCTAAAAACCATAGTTGGCTTAGAGCTTGCTTGAGTGAAAAGCCTCATTATTGGCTGACGGTGTGAGGACACCCTTGTTTGATATCCCACTGCTGAATAGATTATTAAAACAGTTGATGGGGGGATTTTTTTTCCCTCCCATGCAATTAAAAGGAGGAGATTCTGGCAGATAGATATGTGGGATTCATATCTGGGAGAGGCTTCACACACATACACACACTTCCTCAAACTTGGAAGCAGACTGTTGTTTTGTGAGTGGCGGCAACAACATCAAACATAACTGTGAATTAATGAAAAAATTCAACCTCCCTTCCCACAAAGTTTAGTCAAACTCCAAAGTTTCATCCAGCTGAAGCAGACTGATTTGAAATTAAAGAGGCAGAACTGAATGCGGAGGCGTGTTGAAGGGGATAGCTGTCAGATGAACATATGGCTAGTGACTGAGTGGCTAACCAGTGGCCATATGCAATCATCTAAATCATGTTTATGGCCATCAAAAAGATGCGGATGATGATCGACTCATCTGTAAAGCTGTCTGGTATTTATATTTAAAGCATACACCTGAGCATGTGCCTTTGTCTCTTCACAATCTGCTGAGATTACTCCCATGTGTCCTGTCTGGTAACATGGAAAATCATTTCTGTTTGGTCTTTTACAACACTTTTTAAAAGGCTGTGCAAAGAAGAGAGAGGTTTAAGAGCATTTCAGGGTTTTGTTTTGTTTTTGGGAGTGGGAGAGTCATCAGTCCATTTTTGTCTTTCATTAACTTGCCTAAACCTGACTCTTAGTAAGTCCAGCAGGTGAAATATTTCTTTCAATCGAAGGCAATTGTCCTGAGGGCTGTTGCACGAAAGTAGAATTTAAAAATCCAGGATGTCTGCAAAATCGGGGCTTAATCTATGCTACTGAGTTCATCCTGGCTTAGTTCATTGCACGAATGCCAAGCCAGGATGAGAAGGCGCGGCTTTGTAAAGCCAGGTGTAACTAATTCTGGTAACTGTGCATTCATGGCTTTCTTAAGTAGACCATGAGGTCGATCACAGATTTACTGATGGAGAAATGCAGAGGACGCGTGCTGCGTATTTTTCGCCAAGGGAGCAACAGCTAATAATTGAAACATATGAGGAAGTAAAACACTTAATAGCCTATGTAAAAAAGGCAATACAGCTGCTATTAATAAGCCTAGAGAAAAAGCCAGTCAGACAATGTTGGAAAGTTAGAAAGATATTTATGGAGCTAGTTTTGAACTTGAAAAAATAAAATTTGAAACTGAAAATTCAAGATTTAATCTTGGATTTTGAAAAATACAACAATGTATTCAAAATAAAAATGAGCAAACAAAAGGGTTTTTTTTTCAGGTTAAATATAATTGTTATTCACTTCTGCAATTCTTTTGAATAATTTATTTATTTTCATTTTTCACCTTAACAAATATTTTGATTTGAGGTCTTATGTTTTTCAGTTGCATATTTTATCTTTTCAGATTCAGATCTTATCTTTTACAGTATCAAATCTTTTTTTTCACTTTCAGATTTTTTTTCACTTTCAGATCTTTCTCTTCAGTTTCAGATTTTTTTTTTTTTTTTTCTTTTTTCACTTTTAGACTTTTGGCCTGACTCTTGTGTGGGGGGCGTGGCATCAACTGAGAGGGGTGTGGAATCATGAGTGACAGCATAACAAAAAGGCTAAGGACCTTCCCCAATCACGTTGCCTTCAAGGAACATAGGAATTAAAATGATTCTGACTTTATTTACACCATATTCATGTGATTGACAGTGAAAAAACTGATGCCAGTGAAAAACATACATTTAGAAAGCTGTTTTAGACAGTACTGAGCAATCAATCAATAATTGATCAGTTATGCTAGATTGTGCAGTTCAACAGCCACAATTTAAGTGGCAATATTTCCAATTTCCACATAGCACTGTGAACACAGCATAGTGTTGGTTTGAGATCATGGCCTTGTTCCTCTAGGCCAACCTGCTGCTGCCAGCACAAAGGCAAGAAATGTTAACTGAGTTTTGGGAAATCATACTAAATATTAGAATGAGGGGTAGTTTTGTGACAACATACAATTTTTGTGACGTCTTTGGGAGGTGAATTTGCTAAAGCTGGAAATTAAGCAGAGGGCTAACGTTAGCGCTAAGTAGCTTAGGCCGCATTCTGACAGCAGCAGGCACTGCAGGAAAAACGCAGATAATCCCACTCAGTTGAATAAGGCTAGTGCTGTTACCTAATCAGTGTTGGCCGACGTGCTCACATAACGTTATCTATAAGGTACTTGTGTGTGTGTGTGTGGGTGTGTGTGTGTGTGTGTGTGCGCGCACATGCAAATGGACTTGTGTCGTGTGTGTGCCTGTTTTTATTTCTGGTTAGCATGCGATGACAGCTTGTGAAAATGAGCATGCTAATTTGCTGTGGGAGTCAGTGGAGGCTGATGTCCCGCTCATATTTTAACTGTCATCCTCCTCTCTCTGTAGAACAATCCAACATTGTGAGATGTGAGCAGGACAGAACTACTATAATGTTATGGTCCCAGGTAAGCCAGCAAGGTTATATGGTCTATCATATGTAGATGATCCAGCTAATATCACAATGCTGTACGTTTACATCTGTGATCCAAATTATGAACTGGACCAGAGCAAAACAAATTTATGACTTGCTCTCTGGTGTAACATTAGTGTGTATAGTTGGTTTGTCCAAACTACTGAATTTTAGTGTTATTTATGGTTTATCTGTGTCAGCATGTATTAATATGTTTATCGACACATATTCCTTGACTTGTCTTACCACCATCACCTGCAGTTTAGTGGAAGTACAGTAAAACTAGAACTGCACAATTTAGGGTTATGATTATAAGGTTACTTAGGATATTTAACTGATCAAGGTAAAATTTTTGATGAAAAATCAGCTTCAGTGTCTAAAATTTTATCAGCTTACTGAAACAGTCAAACTTACTTGAAATTTAATAGTAACTAGAAAAGTTACATTTTCTGCTGAAAATACTAGTGTGAATGCTAAAAGCTGAAATGCATGCTGAAAATGCTGAAATGCAAACTAAAAGTGTAAAAGGTAGAAAGGGCTCCCCATTTATAGTCCGCATTGTGTTATGCCACGCCTATTTTGTGTGTTTATAGCGCCCCCTAGCAGTAGATTGGCATAACATTTTCAGAGTATGTTTCAGGTACTTGTGTGGACATATCCTGCAAGCTTTGTAACATTTGGAAAAACCATTTCTGATTTATAGTCATATTTGTATTATACCTTGCCGCATCTTTTTTCTTTTATAGCACCCCCTCGTGGCCAATTTGAATGGACATTTCAGAGTGTAAAACAGGCAGAAGTCGTGTCAGAACCTTAATTCTACTGAGATAAGGTAGGATACGAAAGAAAAGTAAGTTAAGTTGAAATGGATGTGTTGGTTAAAGGTAGTATGAAGCTAAAAGGAACAGTTATATTTGACTGAAATACACCATGAACCTTTACAAGTATTGAATGCAAGGAATTTAAAAAGTTGCAGGTGGATGAATATAATGTTAAAATTTGGAAGTAGTTCAAATAAATGTCAAAGCAGAAAAAAACATAAATTGCTGAACACTGTCAGATTTAAATGTTTTCTTTCATTCAAAGCAAGAGGAGAAAAAAAGGAGAGAGGAGGGAGAGACAAGGAGACAGGAGGAGAAAGGAGACAGGAGGAGAGATGAGAAAGAAGGACAGAGGAGACAGGAGGGGGCAGGAGAAGAGAGAAGAGAGGAGGAGGAGACAGGAGAGGTGAAAGAGAAAGGATGATTAGAGAAGGAAAAGAGGAGAGAGGAGAGGACAGAGACAGACGGAAAGAAGACAGAGACAGACAGATGCTTATAAGCATGAGATATGTGTGCACAGTGGAGACACAATGTAAAAACACGTTGAAAGCTCTGAAAATACACCCTGGAACAAAGCAGAAATACATTATGCTTTGTGTGTGGATAAACATTAAATGACTAAGATATGGCAGTTTAAAAAAGAAGAGAAGAAAGAGAGTGGAAGATGAGAAGAGAAAAGAGAAATGGGAGAAGCAGAGGATGAGCAGAGAAGAGGGGGAAGAAAGGATGAGGAGGAAGGAGAAGGAGCAGAGAACAAGAGGAGAGAAGAGCTCCTCAAAGCCCAGCATATAGGACACAGCAGATGAGATGTTAACAGAGATCAGCAGCAACATCACAGAGTTTAGAGATTAACATTAAACTACTTTATGGTTGAAGGCTAGAGGATAGGTGAGCTATAGTAAGGTGTTATGTCTATAAATAGAAGAAAGTATGAATGAGCAAATAATGTTAAAAAACCTGCTGAGTAAGTCAAACATGTATTTATATTGAAGAATTTGAAAAATGTGTTAACATGAGATTTGATCCTTTGACCTTTGGGATAGCAATCCAGTGCATTAACCACTACACTACAGCATCATTAGGCTCAAGTGGAGAAATTGGACTGTATGTCTTTAACTGTCACTGCATTAGCACTGAGTGTGTGAGGGACTGAAAACAAGGAAAAGTTCCCCTCCTCCTTGAACCGCCACCTTATCGTGGTAGAGGGGTTTGAGTACTTGAATGATTCTAGGAGCTATGTTGCCCGGGGCTTATTGCCCCTGGTAGGGTCTCCCAAGGCAAACAGGTCCTAGGTGACGGGTTAGACTAAGAGCGGTTCCAAAGCCCCTGATTAGAAACTTGAAAACAAGGAAGCTTACGTCGCCCGGATTGGCGTTACCGGGGCCCCACCCTGGAGCCAGGCCTGGGGTTGGGGCTTGCAGGCGAGCGCCTGGTGGCTGGGTCTTCGCCCACGGGACCCGGCCGGGCATAGCCCGAAGGAGCGACGTGGGCCCACCCTCCTGTAGGCCCGTCACCCGCTGGAGGGTTCAGAAAGGGGCGATGCCTTGTGGTTTGGGTGACGGTCGTGGGCGGGGGCCCCGCGGCCCAACCCCTGGACACAGAATCTGGCTATGGGGACATGGAATGTCACCTTGCTGGGAGGGAAGGAGCCTGGGCTGGTGCGGGAGGTCGAGAGGTACCGGCTAGAGATAGTCGGGCTCACCTCCACGCACAGTTGGGGCTCTGGAACCCAACTCCTTGAGAGAGGCTGGACTCTCTTCTACTCTGGAGTTGCCCGTGGTGAGAGGCGGCGGGCTGGTGTGGGCTTGCTTATAGCTCCCTAGCTCAGCCGCCATGTGTTGGAGTTTTCCCCTGTAAACGAGAGGGTTGCCGCCCTGCGCCTTCGGGTTGGGGGCAGGTGCCTCACTGTCGTCTCAGCCGGCCTTTGGGCCGAACGGCAGTGCAGAGTACCCAGCCTTCTTGGAGTCCGTGGGAGGGGTGCTGGAAAGTGCTCCGACTGGGGACTCCATCGTTCTACTGGGGGACTTCAACGCTCACGTGGGCAGCGACAGTGTTACCTGGAGGGGCGTGATTGGGAGGAACGGCCTCCCTGATCTGAACCCGAGCGGTGTTTTGTTATTG
Organism: Naso vlamingii; assembly: GCA_029822935.1. Taxonomy (NCBI): domain Eukaryota; kingdom Metazoa; phylum Chordata; class Actinopteri; order Acanthuriformes; family Acanthuridae; genus Naso; species Naso vlamingii. The sequence goes on along the minus strand of JAPQLA010000004.1, from coordinate 25,111,878 downwards.
GACTTCTGTGCTCGTCACGGTTTGTCCATAATGAACACCATGTTCAAGCATAAGGGTGTCCATCAGTGCACGTGGCACGTGGACACCCTAGGCCGGAGGTCAATGATCGACTTTGTGGTCGTGTCATCTGACCTTTGGCCGTATGTCTTGGTGAAGAGAGGGGCTGAGCTGTCAACTGATCACCACCTGGTGGTGAGTTGGATCTGCTGGCGGAGGAGAAAGCTGGACAGGCTTGGCAGGCCCAAACGCATAGTGAGGGTCTGTTGGGAACGTCTGGCGGAACCCTCTGTCAGAGGGATTTTCAACTCGCACCTCCGGGAGAGCTTTGACCAGATCCTGAGGGAGGTTGGAGATACTGAGTCCGAATGGACCATGTTCTCCACCTCCATTGTTGACGCGGCCATTCGGAGCTGTGGACGTAAGGTCTCCGGTGCCTGCCGCAGCGGCAATCCCCGAACCCAATGGTGGACACCAGAAGTAAGGGATGCCGTCAGGCTGAAGAAGGAGTCCTGTCGAGCTTTGGCTGGCTCGTGGGACTCCGGAGGCAGCTGACGGGTACCTGCAGGCCAAGCATGCTGCGGCCCGGGCAGTTGCAGTACCCTGCCAATACTGTTTACAGTGGAGGAGGAGAGCTGTTGACTTTGACTAGGGATATTGTCGGGCGGTGGAAGGAATACTTGGAGGATCTCCTCAATCCCACTGACACGCCTTCCGTAGAGGAGGCAGGGGCTGGGGACCCAGAGGTTGATTCATCCATCACTCAGGCTGAAGTCACCGAGGTAGTTCGGAAGCTCCTCGGTGGCAAGGCACCGGGGGTGGATGAGATCCGCCCTGAGTACCTCAAGTCTCTGGATGTTGTAGGGCTGTCTTGGTTGACACGCCTCTGCAACATCGTGTGGCAGTTGGGGACAGTGCCTCTGCAACATCGTGTCGCAGTTGGGGACAGTGCCTCTGGACTGGCAGACCAGGGGGTGGTCCCTCTATTTAGGAAGGGGGACCGGAGGGTGTGCTCCAACTATAGGGGGATCACACTCCTCAGCCTCCCAGGTAAAGTCTATTCCAGGGTACTGGAGAGGAGAATTCGGCCGATAGTCAAACCTCGGATGCAGGAGGAACAATGCGGTTTTCGTCCTGGTCGTGGAACACTGGACCAGCTCTATACCCTCTGCAGGGTGCTCGAGGGTTCGTGGGAGTTTGCCCAACCAGTTCACATGTGTTTTGTGGACTTGGAGAAGGCATTTGACCGTGTCCCTCGTGGCATTCTGTGGGGGGGGCTTCGGGAGTATGGAGTCCGGGGCCCTCTACTAAGGGCTGTTTGGTCTCTGTATGACCAGAGCAGGAGCTTGGTCCGCATTGCTGGCAGTAAGTCAGACCTGTTCCCAGTGCATGTTGGACTCCGGCAGGGCTGCCCTTTGTCACCGGTTCTGTTCATTATTTTTATGGACAGAATTTCTAGGTGCAGCCAAGGGCCAGAGGGAGTCCGGTTTGGGGACCACAGGATCTCATCTGTGCTTTTTGCAGATGATGTTGTCCTGTTGGCTCCTTCGAACCAGGACCTTCAGTGTGTGTTGGGACAGTTTGCAGCCGAGCGTGAAGCGGCTGGGATGAGAATCAGCACCTCCAAGTCCGAGGCCATGGTGCTCGACCAGAAAAAGGTGGCTTTCCCCCTCCAGGTCGGAGGAGAGTTCCTGCCTCAAGTGGAGGAGTTCAAGTATCTCGGGGTCTTGTTCACGAGTGAGGGAAGGATGGAGCATGAGATTGACAGGTGGATTGGTGCAGCGGCAGCAGTAATGCAGTCGTTGAACCGGTCTGTCGTGGTGAAGAAGGAGCTGAGTCGAAAGGCGAAGCTCTCGATTTACCAGTCAGTCTACGTTCCTACC
>JAPQLA010000004.1:25093846-25109898 GCA_029822935.1 Naso vlamingii | reverse complement strand
CCCCCCCCCCCCCCCCCCCCCCCCCCCCCCCCCCCCCCCCCCCCCCCCCCCCCCCCCCCCCCCCCCCCCCCGACCATTAAACACGTACAGATATATCTCACTCACGAGGGCACAAGCTCCATATACCTGTCTAATAAACATCTTATGTATTGATCAAAAGTTAATCAACCTCTATAAAAGCCTGATGGATGTAGTCACTCTTTGAATTGTCTGTGTGGGCAAAAGACACATTCAGTTGACATATTTCTGGATGGAGTTTAGCGTCGGTATCTTTTTCCTTAAGCTTCGGATCCAGGCAGAAACATTTTCAGTGCATCGGTCCAAAAGTCAGTGTTATCTGGCTGCATCAGCCGCAGGCCGATCGCTTCGTCTGAGCTCGTTTTGTTTGTCATTTCACAGGGGGCTGGCGTTAAGTTAACCCAACACAACAGCTCGCTAGTAGCGCGGCTAACCAGAATATTTTAGTGCCTAACATTTAGTTTAAACGTTGTCAGATGTGTGGAGATGACCTAAAAATGGCTACTCATAATGCTTTTAATGCAATAAAATAATATACAACACAAATGATTTACGTTACAGTACGTTAGCTAATCAGCCGGCTACTAACGTTAGCTAACATTAAGCTAACAAGTAAACTCCTGCTGGAAGTACCGTTGACCTTTAAGTCAGCAAGTCTGATGACCGAAACATTTAAACCACAAACGTTAAGTATCTGGAGCCAAAATATCTTTCAATGCAGTTTATGAGACGTCCATCGGTTTGGTCTAAACTGGCCATGATTGTGCCTTTTTTGCCGTAATTCTGTCCCACTGACTTCCTGAGACAACAAAACGTCGTTGCGACGCGTTGCATTCTGGTAAACGTAGTCGACCGAGGGTTAGCGTTGCTAATTTCAATTATTTATCGGTAGATGAATCCTATATTGAGCAGTTGTTAAATCACTTTTATTAGTTTTAGTACAATAAAAAGTGATAAGGTAGTCATTCTGATTCTCATGTGTGAATATTTGTTAGTAATTACACTATACGACTACAAGTCCCACAATCTTACGCCATTACGTAGTTACGTTTAGCAATGGTCAGTTGCTAAAGAAAAAACAGCCGCTTCCGTGTTGTTCTTGTGTTATTCTGGCAAATAACTGTCGTTAGCAGAGTCAAAGCTCGTCTGACAGCCGTGCGGGAGCGTGACTATCATGATTTTGTGAAGCTGACAGTCAGTTTCAGCTTTTTTCACCCGAAATGTCGCTGCTGCAAAGCTCAAAGAAAAGAGACAAGCGTATTTTGTCTGGTACCTGCCCAGACCCGAAATGTCAGGCGAGGCTATTCTTCCCCGCTTACGGCTCCATTAGCATCGAGTGCACGGAGTGCGGCCAACGCCACGAACAGAAGAACCTCTTAAATGTCGAAGAAGTGACCGATCCGGATGTTGTCCTTCATAATCTGCTCAGAAACGCCCTGCTCGGCGTCACCGGGGCCCCGAAGAAAGGGACGGAGCTGGTGAAAGTAATGGGGCTTTCAAATTATCACTGCAAGCTTCTGTCCCCGATCCTCACCAGGTACGGCATGGATAAACAAACCGGCAAAGCCAAGCTGCTGAGGGACATGAACCAAGGTGAGATGTTTGACTGCTCCCTCTTGGGAGACAGAGCTTTTCTAATCGAGCCTGACCACGTTTCCACCATGGGCTACGGCAAAGACAGGTCAGGGAGTCTCATATACCTCCATGACACTCTGGAGGAGGTCAAAAAGGCCAACGGCAACAGGGAATGTCTCATCCCAGTCCATGTAGACGGAGACGGGCACTGCCTGGTCCACGCTGTGTCCAGAGCACTGGTGGGCAGAGAGTTGTTCTGGCATGCTCTCCGAGAAAACCTGAAACAGAACTTCAAGCAGAACCTGGACCGCTATAAGAACCTCTTTCAGGACTTTATTGATGCTGCAGAGTGGGAGGACATCATAAATGAGTGTGACCCGCTGTTCATCCCACCTGAAGGCGTCCCGCTTGGACTTCGCAACATCCACATTTTCGGCTTAGCTAATGTCCTCCATCGACCCATAATCCTGCTGGACTCCCTGAGTGGAATGAGGAGCTCTGGGGATTATTCGGCCACCTTCCTGCCCGGGCTGGTGGCAGAGGAGCAATGCAGGGGAAAAGACGGGAAGCTCAACAAACCTATCTGCATTGCCTGGAGCAGCTCTGGAAGGAACCACTACATCCCCCTGGTGGGAATCAAGAACACTGTGCTGCCCAAGCTGCCGGCCCGCCTGCTGCCGAAGGCCTGGGGCGTCCCTCAGGAGCTCATCAAGAAGTACATCAAGCTGGAACCAGACGGGAGCTGTGTAATCGGTGGCGACCGCAGCTTGCAGGATAAATATCTGATGCGGCTGGTTAATGCCATGGAGGAGGTGTTCATGGAGAAACACAGCATCCACCCATCATTGGTAGCTGATGTGCATCAGTATGTCTACAGACGGACCGGTGTGATCGGCATCCAGCCTGAAGAGGTGACAGAGGCAGCTAAGAAGTCAGTGATGGAGAACCGGCTGCATCGCTGCCTAATCTGCGGAGCCCTCTCTGAGCTCCATGTCCCACCGGAGTGGCTCGTTCCTGGTGGGAAGCTCTACAACTTGGCAAAATCCACTCATGGCCAGCTGCGGCCAGACAAGAACTACAGTTTCCCTCTCAACAACGTGGTCTGCTCCTATGACCCCCAGAGAGACGTCCTCGTCCCAGATTATAAACTGAGCTCCCTCAACACCTGCAACTGGTGTCACGGCACTTCAGTTCGCCACATCCATGGCAGCGGCTCAGTGGTTTACCTGGATGGGGACAGAACCAACACTCGTTCCCAAGGTGGGAAGTGTGGGTGTGGCTTCAAGCATTTCTGGGAGGGGAAGGAGTATGACAACCTCCCTGAGGCCTTCCCCATCACACTGGAGTGGGGGGGTCGGGTGGTGAGAGAGACTGTGTACTGGTTCCAGTATGAGACGGACTCAGCTTTGAACAGCAATGTGTACGACGTAGCCATGAAGCTGGTCACCAAGCACTTCCCAGGTGAGTTTGGCAGTGAGATCCTGGTGCAGAAAGTAGTCAACACCATCCTGCATCACACTGCCAAGAAGAATCCTGATGAATACAACCCAGTATCCATCGACGGGGCTCATGTCCAGCGTCTCACTGATACTACGGAGACCCAGCAGGTGGCAGACCCGCAGCCACCCACTAAAATCATCCTGACTGGTCAGAAAGCAAAGACGCTCCACAAAGAGGAGCTGACGATGAGCCGAGCCGAGCGCAGCATCCAGCAGAGCATCAGCGAGCAGGCCTTCGTCACTCAGAAGCGACGGACTGACAAGCTGAAGCAGGATCAGAAGGGTCATGGCCGGACGTCTTCCCCCAGTGGATCACCGGAAACCTCTTCCTCCTCGGCTCCGGCCACTCCCACCAAATCGTCCTCCCCCTCATCATCAAATAAGGAGAAAAAGATCCGAGTGACCACCAGTGATGGCAGGCAGGCCATGCTAACCTTACAGGCCCACACCACCTTCTCAGAGCTGCAGAAGAGCATTGCCAACCAGTTTGGCGTGCCGCCGGCGCAGCAGTTCGTCCGCTATGGCTTTCCGCCTAAAGAGCTGGTTCCCCCAAAAGATGGCGAGGAAAATGAACCCGTGGCGCTGCAGCACGGTGACAGGGTGACAGTGGAAATACTGAGGGGCCCTGAAGACAAGAGCCCTGCTGCCTCCATACCCCGAGCCTCCAGCTCGCACTCCGCCCTGCACTCAGTGAAGAGCGAGGACGCAGTGACGTCCGGCAGGGTGAGCAGCCGGGAACTCCAGGACAGCATCGACCTTGAGATGTCCTCCCTCTGTCTCCTAGCAACCTTGATGGGTAAGAATCAAATAATGTGACATGTTGGTTGCCTCCCCTGAGGGCTCCCTCTCCTCCTCATGAAACTTCCTCTACGAAAACAGCAGATTTTAAGGAGTCATAAACTGAGTCACATCACTCAGTCACTTTATCAGCTGAAACAAGGCTGCGACTAATAATCATTTTCTTTATTGATTCATTTTGAAGAGGTCTGTAAAATGTTTGGAGGAAACAGTCTGAAAGGTTCAGTCAGATGATGTGAAACAGAAGCTGAAAATATGTGAACATCAGCTGTAATATTTAAAATTCACATTTTTAAAAATACATTTTTTTTGCCTTTATACATCACCAATTGCTCATTCAAATGAAACCAAATGCAAAAATTTTCAAAGTTGCTCCCTCACCAGATCACATTCAAATTACAGACCTCTGTAATTCTCAAATGACTTGTCAGACAAACAGCAGATTACTTGTCAAGAAATGAGCTTAAAATTCAGTTTAAGTGTACCAAAATCAAATTAAATAATTCTACCTCAAATTTCTACTCTGCCTCTATATCTAAGTTCTACTTAAGTTCTGTCCAGTCCTGACCAATCGAATATTTCATTGAAGTTGAACAAAACAATTAATACAAGTGATGATGCTAATGTAAAGGTTTTGACCTGAAGTTAGGATGTCATGAATTTGAGTTAATACTCATAAGACAATCAAAACAACATTTTGATGAGTCATTTTATAAATGTACTCTTGTGATGCTGAGTAACTGGATTGTGTATAAACTGATTCATCAGTCAGATTCACAGAGAAGAAATCACAGGCTTATAACGGATTAGTAAAAAAAAATCTCAATATTATTCTGCAGGTTTTACAGTTTAAGGCCTCCACAATTTAGACTGAAGATTGACCCTTTGAAGAGACGCCACTTACAGCTGATCAGAGGCGTTGATCTTTTTTGAGCTTTTTCAAAGACTAAAACATTAATTGATCTGCAAGTCGCTGATACCCACTCACTGTCTGGAGTCAAATCACAACTGTTAAATCTGTAGCTGGTCTGTTTGAACTTAACAGGAAACAGCTGTTTGTTGAAGCTTGAATTATTATCATTGGTCAACACAAACAATTCAGCTCTAGATTAATATTTTCGCAGCTGTAGTTTGAAGAGTTGTATATTTCACATTGTGTTGTCGTTCTACACTTCAGGTTTAGTTTGAAATTTCTCAAGTTGATCCTGACAGAATATCCTGACGTGCATTCATCACGTGAACATGTGAACATTTTTTTTTGTTTGCTGTAATCGTTCTCTCTTGAGCTTCGACATGAAGAGATCCTTTCCTGATGTGCATTTAATGTAAGTGTGAGGAACTGTTGCTTTTTCGCTCTGCTCACAGTGTGAGGTCCAGGTGTACAGCACACATGCATGCTGGTTCCTGATTGGTCACAGCAGGCAGGTGAATAACAAACTCCAGGTATACAGTAAGCTGAGCAGCTGATTGAACTCAGGTTGCAGGTGACGCCCATCGCACCGTCTGTTTCTGATCAGCTGCTCTGAAAGCTACCAGAAAGTGTGTGTGTGTGTGTGCGCATGCGTGTGCGTGTTCACTCCCTCAATGTGCTGACTCAGGCATCTCGACCCCTCCCCGTCTCACCTGCCAACAGGGTCAAAGGTCATGGCTGCATTCAGATAAACAGATCGGCCGGCCAACAGTCAGCATCTGTCGATATTCAGGAAGGTTTCATCTGCACTCTGAACGCTCGGCAGGCCTGACGCTGCACTTCCTGTTTGCAAGAGCTCATATCAATAATCCTCCTGTCTGGTTAAAAACAAAACCTTGGCACAGCAGACAGGGTGTCTTCACACTGAGAGTTTTTACAGCCGAGGATGAGTAGTCAAGATAATTATATCCTGTCTGCTTCGAGCTTCTCATGTTTGATACTTTACAAAATTGCCAAACATTTGCAGCTCAAATGTGTCAAGAGGCTGTGTTTCATTCTCTTGTATGACAAAGAAAAGCTGAATAAGTATATGTTGGACATCTGAGGACGGCAGCTTGGAATTTTTAAAGACATTTTTCACTTTTGGTTCAGCTAAAGATATTCATTTACAATCCTGAAAGAGAGAAAAAGGGAATATTTTTAAATTGAAGCCGGAAACAGAACGATTGTTTTTATTATCGGTTAATCTGCAGATTATTTTTACGATTAATCGATTAATAGTTTATTCTGTGAAATGTCAGGAAAGTGCTAAAAATGCTCATCTCAATTTCCCAAACCCAAATGTGACGTCTTCAGATTGCTTTTTTTGTCCAAACAAACACAAAAACTCTACATTTAAATTCATTAAAGGCACAGAAAAGCAGCAAATCCTCACATTTGAGACACTAAACTAGCCGTTCTTTTCACTTTTTTATTTGATAAATGACTGAAATGATTAATCGATTATCAAAATAGTTGGCAGTTAGTTTTCTATTGATTGCTTAATCAATTATTTGATTAATCGTTGCAGCTCTAAAACAGAATAGTTGGCAAGTTTTGATCGAGTAATTGAAACAATGAACTGATTAATTAATCAACACATTCCTGCTGTTACTATTACTGCTGGAGAATTAAAACCAATAACTGAAAAACCGTACTTCTAAAAACCAGAACCAGGCTGTAAAGACTCAACTGTTCCCCCTTACAAGCATACAAGCAAAAGCTGTTTTTTTTTTTTTACGGTTTTAACAAACTTTGAACGTCAGCCATCACTTCTGTTTTCCTGTGGTGTGAACAGACGTGAACCCTGTGGTGTGTTATGTTGAATGCTCTGTGTGAGGTGTTTCTTTCTGTCTGTTTCAGGTGAGGACGTTTGGTCGTACGCTAAGAAGCTGCCGCACTTATTCCAGCAGGGTGGCGTCTTCTACAACATAGTCAAGAAAGACATGGGTACGTTTGTTTGCACCTGGCTCAATGCGTTTACATGTAATAAGATGTATAACACATAACATTTCCACATCAAAATTTCTATAAATGACTTTATCTGTGTTACATACTTTGTTGAGATGTGTACCGGTAATAACATTTTGCTAAAGCTTCAAACAAAGTTCAAACTCATTAACCTGTAATACATTTTTTACTTAGATTTGTATAAAAGTGTTGATATGATAAAGAAAATGTGACAGTTACTAGGAGATTAGTACTAAGAGTTACCTCTTTATATGTGATGAAATATTAAATAATTCGTCCTTAAAACACTTTGCTTTTTGATCTTCCCTCTCTTCTTCAGGCCTGATGGACGGGAAACACTGCACGCTGCCTCATCTGACCGGAAAAACGTTTGTTTATAATGCAGCAGAGGACCGCCTGGAGCTCTGTGTGGATGCTGCCGGTCACTTTCCCGTCGGTCCTGACGTGGAGGAGCTGGTCAAGGAGGCTCTGGTCCAGTTGCGCTCAGAGGCGGCCACCAGGGGCAGCAGAGAGGGAAGTCCGTCCCATGGCGTTCTGCGGTTGGGGAGTGGCGGAGTTGTCCTGAAGAAGGAGCAGCTGCAGAGCGTCACCGCCTTCCAGGGAAAAGGCCACTCTCTGGGCAGCGCAGGGGGCTCCTCCCCTCCAGAACACCGGCCTATCACGCGCCAGCACAGCAGCGGTGTGGACCTGAGTGCCAGCGTTTCTCGAGGCCCCCCAGACCTGTCGGACATTCCCGAGGACACCACCAGGGAGCTGGTGCGCATGGCCCCGGGCTTCGTCACCATGAAGGACGGTCGTGGTCTGGACCCCATTCTGATGGAGCAGCAGCGGAGGAAGCTGCAGGAGATGGTGTCCTCCATCCAGGCCTCCATGGAGCGTCACCTCAGAGAGCAGCAGAGCTCCGCCGCTGCTGGGGGAGGAGCCAGCCAGGAGCGGACAAGTGGGACTAAGACAGACGAGGGCCACCCAACATCCACGGTGGACCAGAAACCTCCAGCCACAGCAGGCGTGACGGCGGCCAGCAAACCGAATGCAAAGTCAGAGGAACTAGAGGAGATGGAAAGTCAGGATGCCGAGCAGAGCAACGCCACCGAACCCATGGATCACTCCTGATCACTCCTGACCCCCAGCACTGCCCCGCCCCGCCCGCCTCGCCGGCACCTTTGGGTCATATCGCCTCAGGTCGGATCCTAAAGCTTTGGTCTTCATCGTGTTCTGTTGTCTTTACTGCATGACTAAAGAGCGAGCCGAGCGCCCTCACCTCTCTGCAGACGTGGAGTGGGCGATATGTTGTGACACGCTGTCTGCGATACATCATCGAAACTGTCGCACCAGTTTCACGGTTCTGGTGAGATCCTGAGACCGTCGCTGGGTGTGTGTGTTCAAACTCTAAAAACACTCCCATCTTTGCTCTCCACACACTCGTAAATAACAAACACAACGTACGATTGATTCCTGCTTTTAAGAAAAAATTATTTTGCCTTTTGGGGACAAGTTTGGTCTCCTCAGTTGATGATGTATCGTAAACGACTGTCTTGCAAAATATCGCAGAGTCGTCTGCTTGGTGACAAGATTGTATCTTTAGCTTTGTGACAGTCACCTGCGGACGTCTAGTCCTCTCACTACAAACTTGGATATCTGAGGGGAGATAAATGCTTGGATTCGTGAGCGAGATGCATTCCTGTAGATAGAAGAATCCTCTGAGTCTTAATGCGCTGCCAGGAGAACTGCTGGACGCCGGCAACTTCATGTCCTGCAAACATGCTTCTGTGAAAGTGCACCAGCCTCTGCACATCACCGCTGTGCTCGTCTGTGCGTCTGACGACCATAAGAGCTCTGATTTGTCTTTGCTTGACTGCCTGACCCCACCACCACCTCCCAACAGTTGCCATTTAATGCTCTTGTTTTTCAAAACAAGAAGGTGAAACACCTGAACAGCTGAATCCAGCTCCAGACCAACCTGTGCAGGTGAGGAGGGGAAGAGCTGCTGTCAATTTGACACTTGTGCCACCTGCAGGTAAAGAGTGTTACTGTTTTCCTTTAGGGTTTTATTTTTTTACATTTTAAACCTCTGAAATTGGTTTTGTTCACTGCTTAATACAGTGTAACTTCACATGTTCACCGTCAACAGAAATCAGGCCAATATTTAAGAAGAATTGTCAATAAAGAAATGTCAGATGTATCATTCAGGTCATTTAGAAACGTTGTTTTTGCAGCAGAGATCACTGATGTGTTTATTCTCAGAGTCTAAAATGTCCTGGAAAGGATGTGATGTTTATAACTTCATAATTTCTGTGCAACCCAATTTAAATTCCCTTAAATGAGAAGATTTGATGTTTTATGTTTAAACAGAAGGAATATCAGCTGATACTTGATGATCAGATTTTGAGGACAGTTGTAATCAAGCTCCGGCTGGTGTACAAGGGACAAACAAAAATGATTGAGGTTGACTTGATTTTGACTTTAATTCAATATATTTAAAGTGTTTGGGTGTTATTGAAACCCTTCACAGTTGAATGTTTATTAGATGAACAGTTTAATACTTGGAAGACACATTTGTCTGCTGGTCAAGTGCCTGAAAAAGTTTCATGTGACGCCATCTTTATTCACCTTTAGAGGGAAATAAATGAAGTATTCATTTATATAAATCCTGTGAAGCAAGCACACACAAACACTCACACACACATAAAACTACAGCTGTACCACTCATTACCTGCAGGTGGCACAATTTTAAAATTGTTCAGCAAAGTCCTGCCTCTGTTCCACCTGCTTTCTTTCTTTAGAAACACAAAACGCAGTAAAATAAAAGATTTTGCACTGAGGTGGATAACAACGGATCATTTTAATAAGATACAATGACGAACTTGCTCGTGAGCGTTTACAAAGCTTCAGTGGAGCGGTGGTTGTTAAATGCCAACAAAATAATCTTTAAGTTGTTCATTAGGGAAATCTTCAGTGTTTTCTAAAGTTTTTTGGTAACATCCTCTAAGAAAGTTGAAGAAAAACACCTGTTTTCCTTCTTCTTTTTTTTTTTCTTTTAAAGCTGAAGGTACATTAGTAACTCCAGCTGTGTGCAGGTGTGTCAAACTGCTGTGCTCAAACAGCTCTCCCTAGTGGAGAATCTTTCTTAAAATTAGTTTGTTAGTTATAAGCTATAAGGTGCTTTACATCAAAGAACAAAAGATACCTTAGTGGATCAATTGTGACAGTCTTTGCTAACTTTATACCCAAATATCAAAACAAAAAGCTAAAAGTTTCTTCAGTCAAAGAAAACCCATCATTCATTTCCTTTTTTTTTTTAAAGTGACATCTGCTCTCCTGTCAACGTGTGTTGCTAGAATCACGTTTCAGTTGATTAGTGGAGAGTCGAGAAAAATTAATGATTAAATGTGATTTCTCACATTTCTGTTTGAGAAACACGCTCAAACAATAACTTGATAATTTCCGATATGAATGTTTGTAGGACTGAGTTGTAATGTGACTGTATGTTTACTGTCGGTACAAACACAGCCAAAGATAAACCAGGTCCAAGGTTCGAGTCCAGTTCAAAAACACTGTGCAGATCCTCTGATATTCTGATGTTTGTGAAGAGGTCTGCCAGCTTCTGTCCTATGCAAAAAGTCTTTACTGACCTTCCAAAAAAAAAAAGGGAAAAAAACCCATAATAATACACGTGAGGATTACATTAATCTGCTAAACTGTGCAGTTTCACAGCAGAGAGGTTGACTCTCAGATTTCCTCAAAAGTCTCTCCAGTCCGGTGATTCCAGTTAAAAATAGAAAACAAAAAAAGTTTCACTTCTCTGCTCTTCTTCAGTCGACACTGTGAAAGAGACACGAGCTGCTGCAGGAACGTCTCTTCAGATTCACAGCTGCTCATGAAACATCCGAGTCAGTTTGAGCCTCGTAACCAGTGATTCAGTCTGATTCACATCGCTTACACTTCAAACTCACTACAGGAGTCGCACAAACAGCTGTTTCAGTCAGAAGTTCATGGGCGTGAACGCAGAGACACACAGACACAAAACCTGTTTGATTTTTTTGTGCCACAGCTACAAACTACAGCTGTAGGCCAAAAGTAAGTGGACAGCCCCGCCCTCACACTTTAAAGTACTTCTGGTTTATTTAGGGATCTGCAGAACCTTCCGGTCAAAGGAATGACATGTTAAAGTGGAAACACTTTCACCATGGTTCCAAAAACTTTCACCTTTTTCAGTTTTGACACATTTTGTCTCAGTCCATGAGTCACAGTGATTTCTTTGTAAACTGAAAGTAGAAGCTTGGAGGCAGTTTGATTAGCAGATCACGAGTCCCACATTCAGAGTTAACGCTGGGGCTTCACACGTGAGGCGCAGGCGTTGGTTTGAGTTTGGGTCTGCATTCTGGTATTTTGCAGCAGCAGAATCAAAAGAGGCTTTCTGGAGGTTTTTGTTTTTTTTTTAAAAACAACCTGCTGCTTGTTTCGTGGGTTTCATGTCGATTTTATTCCTGATTTCTGTCTGCTGACAACTAACAACACTTTTTAACACTTCCTTTAAAATAAAAAGGTGTGTTTAGTTGGCTCCTTGTCAGTTGGAATTCAGGCTTGAAATAGTTTTTTCGTTTTCTGATGTAATCACATAGAAATTTGTGAATTCTTTGCAGACAGAAATTTTCTGAGAGAAATCATAACTGATTTTATTTCTGGTGAAGGCAGCATCTTATCTAAGAGGCTCAACAGTTTGATGCCGTTTCAGCTTTAAAAAAAAGAACAAAAAGAAAAAAAAAAACACTGGCCGATTGATGAGGAATCCATGCTGATGCTTATGAAGACCTCTGCAACTGTTTACCCAGCATCCTTTGTGGCTTTTCTTATGATAGTGACTCCTTTGAGGTCATAGAGCAGAGTTTCATTTGATTCACAGCATTCAGCATCTGACGCTGGAACTGTAAAACTAGTTTAAAGGAACAGTTTGATGTTTTAGAAACAAGCTTGTTTTCCTTTCATATTCAGATGTGTGCTTCTCTCAGTTAGCTTAGCTTAGCATAACGACTTGAAGAGCTCAGCTAGCTCTGTGGAATAGTGACAGAACTCCCCCGCCAGCTACTGCGGAGTTCAGTGACGTGTTTAATGAACACTTGGTGGTTTTACTTGGTGTCATGTGTTGGACTGCATATTTTATGCTAAGCTAAGCTAACCAGTTAAATAATTAACTAAGCTAACCAGTTAAATACAGTAGCTTCATATTTATCACATGCATATGTGGTTTTAATCTCAAACAGACTCATTTCCCAGAATGTTAAACTACTCCTTTTGTTTTGTTGCCAACAAACCGTTTTCCCACATTCATGCTGCGTTCGTTGTGACGTGGCGCCGTGGGAAAACTGATCAACAGGCCTTAAAATCAGTTCATTTTACATTGAGCCTCTTCTTGTTTTACCTTTCTTGTGTTGCTTTTACCTCCAGCTCCTTTCATTTTAACTGACATCCTCATAATTTGACCCTAAAATTTCTTATGTTAGCTTGACCTTTTTCTTTGTGCTCTTGGCAAAAATCACAGCCTCAAAATGTGAATCAGTCTCTTTGTTTTCGGCTCTTTGAAGTTTATTTCGCTACTGACAAGAGCAAATGTAAGACTCAGCACTTTGTTGGAGAAAAGGAGCAAATGTTAGCGTAGCATGCTTGTGTTAGCTGCACCTGAATCATCAACAGCGAGAGGGGGAAGCGGTCGCTCGCTCGGATCACTCTGCTGTAACAGACTTGAAGTTTTTTTTTTGTGACTGCTGTACTAATGACATGAATTGTAATCCAGTTGTATAATAGTATATATTGTAGTATATTTGGACCTGTACAGAAACTACAGAAACACAGATTGTTCAGTTACTTAAGTTCTTGTTTTTGTTTTTTTGTTTTTTTGGTAACTTCTCTCTGGTTTGCTAATAAAACATTGATGATACACGGCTTCGACATCGCTGTTTGCATGTGTGATGAATTTTCGGCACCAACAATAAAAAAAAATCACTTCCTTCACTTGTTTTGTATTTTGTCGTCACTGATGGATATTTCTGTTTGTCTGTTTATACAAACTAAACAACAATACACATGTTTTTTCCTGTTTGTAATTAACATCAGTGTTGTCTGTTTTCTGATCAGTGTTCGTAAATGTGAGTAAGGCTGGTCTCCCTTTATCGAAAAGGTTAAGCTGAAGCTTCATGTCTGTTCGTATGTATGTCAGAGTTCGACAGGACAGTGGTATTAAATAATCATCTGTTCTATTGTCAAATCAGACAGATTATATCATGATGATTAGGGATGCACAATATTGGATTTTTTGCTGATATCCGATATGCTGATATTTCAAAACTCAATTTGCTAATAATCGATACAGATAAGCCTACCAATATAAATATACAGTATATATATTTATGAATACTTGAACTTATGCTCTGTAAAACCTGTCATATTTAATTATGACAACTGCTTTTAAGAAAAACAGGTAAGATCCATCCTACTTTAAACTGGATGTTGCTCTCCCTGAGACAATCAGAGCAGAACCCACAACCAGGACAAATTTGTCCTGTTTCACTAGAGACAAAGTCAGTAAACATGACGTCTGTCCACAGGGAACATGGGAAACATGGCGTCAACTTGTGCGTTTAATTAAGGAAACAGCAGCCTGTTGTTTTAAACTTTTTTTGTATTGGTGGATATCGGCCTGCTGGCTGATATCTGATATTTAATTTTAAAGCCAATATCAGCCAATACTGATACTGATAATGTTGTGCGTCCCTAATGATGATACAAACATGTTGTCACACTTTCAATTTTTGAGATTCATGAGTAAACTTAGTTTTAAAAACTGATTTTTTAAAAGAGAAGTTATTGTATGTTACAAAGTATTTGCTTATATGTCGTTTTAATAGCACAAATAATATGATTGTTGGTTATTTTATGTCATTTTGCTTGATTGCCACATTATAATGAATGTCAATGTCATAATGTGTCCCCATCAATACTGCAAGCTGATTTTTGAACATAATTCCTCACTGCTGTCTTGTTTTTTGTCCCAGTTTTGCGCCTGTTTAATCTTTGGGTTAATAATTGGCCGGCGTTAGGACCCAGAGCAGAGTTGCTGTCCGTGCAGTAAATATAGCGCGGGCGTGTTGGTCGGAGCAGTTCGGGGTCATGAGGAGACCCGAACCCGAGCCGACCGGATCAGCCCGGGCCCTCCGTCCGCTGTGTGCAGGAACCAACAACACACGCGCTGCTCTAAAACCCACAGAGTTCACCTGAAGAGAGCACGAGGCTGAACATCAACTGACACTGAGCTGCACGTGAGTCAGTCCGTCCTTGTCAGGGGTGAGGCGTTCACTGACCGCGGCCACTGTAGGTTCTCTGTAGATTTGTCCTTCACAGCAGTGAGAAACGCTTCTTCATCTTTCATCACCATTTTTATATATAAATGTATTTTTATATTGTTTGTGTCTTCGTGTGTCTGCCGAGAGAACGGAAGTGTAAACAAGTAAACTGAGAGCAGGGAAAGAACAGGTGCAGGAAACACACCGGGACTTCACCGAGGTTACAACAATATGAGACAGGTGAAAGTAGAACCGCGCGCGCTCATGTTACAGAACTGATTTACCACGTATTGCACTTAATTGATTGGCTGACGCGGCACATTTCCGCTTTCAAACACTGAGTTTTTGACTGGAGGACCCTTTACTTATTTTAACCATACATTTATTTTACTTGGCATCTTTTAAATGTGTTTAAAAGTGTCATTTTGTCAAAAACCCACACAGAAGCATTTTTTACTTACGCCAACAACCAAAGAAGAGTTCAAAAGGGATTAAATTTATGCACGAGGGATGCACGATATTATTGGCACATTATCGTCGTGGCCGATATTGGCTTCAAAATAAACTATTGGCTATCGGCCAGCACAGGCTAACAGGCTGCTGTTTCCTTGATTAAACGCCCAAGTCGACGCCATGTTTCTCATGTTCCCTGTGGACAGACGTCATGTTTACTGACTTTGTCTCTAGCGAAACAGGACAAATTTGTCCTGGTTGTGGGTTTTGTTCTGATTGTCTCAGGGAGAGCAACATCCAGTTTGAAGGAGGATGGATCTTACTTGTTTTGTTTAAAAGCAATTGTAATAAATAAATGTGACGTTTTTTACAGAATGTTTAAGTATTCTTCTTCTTTTGCACAAGTAATGAAGATTACTTCATTTTAAGCTTTGTATTTTATGCCTGCATTTACCAGCGGGCCAGTTCCCTCAGGATGAAACTCTTAGGCTACTGTTGCCTTGGCAACGCAGTGCACACAGGCTGCTGCTGCTTTGTATCAGTTCACAGATTGATCTTCACGTTGCCATTGATTGTGCAGTGGGTGAAATAAGTGTCAGGTGAAAGCAGAGTTGGCTGTCTCTTGACAGGTGCAGCCGATTTTGAGGATCGATCTGACAGTATGTGGCTCCATCTTTTCCTGCTGTCCACGAATGGCTTCCGGTAACTTTTCAATGAGCTCTCAGACCTGCAAGATGAACTTTATTTTTTAAGGGTGCAACTATCATCAGGCCTAATTAGCATCACACATCGCCATTGCGACTCTACAGTAATGTTACATAGTTAAAGCAACATCTTACTGGTGCCCACTGACTGTCATGATCTCCCTCGCTTCCTTGCTGTTGATGGCAGCTGTAAATTAGAATGTTGCCATGGCAACATGTAAGCAATGATGCGGAGTAATACCTACAGAGTGAAGAAACCGTGATGTGGTGGTGAAATATTGTCACGTGGCTGGAACTAACTGTGGTATAATAATAACTGACAACCTCTGCAACTAGGTGTGGAGGAACATATATATATATATATATATATATATATAGTAGGCCTATTGGCATCAATTATCAGCCAATTCAGTTGTAAAATATCGGCATATCAGATATGGGCAAAAAGTCCGATACTGTGCATCTCTAATTTATACAGATATTAGTTTGGGGGAAGCAAGGAAATTTAGCATTGCAGGGGGTTAAACAAGAAAATGTTTGTTTTTATAAGAGAATGAACAGCTGGAAATGTGAGGTTCAGAGATCTTCAGAAATGTTTGCAAACAATGAAAATATATATTTTTTAAACTTTAGTGCATACAACAACTTTTCCTCAGGCAGCATCTCTGAAAAGTCCCTAAAATATTCATAGGTTATGTCTGCATAAGAATGAATGAAAAGAAGCCTCTGAAGATCCATTCAGCTGAAT
>JAPQLA010000004.1:25024865-25038095 GCA_029822935.1 Naso vlamingii | reverse complement strand
CTGCCTTCCTGCTATTGATCAGAGCCGCAATGCACGTGGGCTTTATTATACTTAGCATTCGTGTCACTTATTCACACACCAATAAAGCTTTTAAACTTTTTCACATCATCCATTGGCGCGAGCTAACTTCGATCTATCATCTGTTTGTGGTTTTGTTTACTGTCGCACATTTAATATCATTAGCATCGCCCGCCATATTGGATTACTATTCATTGCTATGGGCTCACTCGTCTCCATTCAAAGTCACGTTCAAAATCACTACGTCACTGTCACAGTCTAAGGCTTTTACACATTGTATTATTTTCATATTCCACTCCGGTTATGATTTCTGAGCATCTTACCTGTAGGAACATTAACAAAAATACATCAGTGTCTGTGTTGTTTCTGCATTGCTTGTACCGTCTGACGTCTCACTGTACTAGTGACTGGCGTCGGCCATTGATACCTCATGCACACAGCGCCCTCTGCTGACCAGGTACTTCAACCATGTAAAACATAACCAGACTTGCTAGAAAAAGAACGAAATCACACAGGAAATATCAATACGGTCCTTTTTAACGTGTTTTAAAGTCCCCAGCTGTTTTTAATGAGTTCAAATTTTAAATGGGAGGTAAGCTATTTTAACCAAGTCTTTTTCTTTTTCTTTTTTCTTCTTTTTTTTGTTAGTGTCTCTGAAAACACACATTGCCACACATGGTGGTTCCAGAGAGTTACAAGGTTCTGTAAATGTATTGTGAAAACTTTACAGCAATGCACTGGTATGAAAAATAAAATGTATTTTTAATTGTGCTTTTGAATACTTAAGTCTTTTTAAGAGCAATTACTTTAGTGCTTTAACGCAAGTAAATTTTTGACTGAGCAATTTTTGCTTGTAGCAGAGTAATATTTGACCAGGAGTATCTGTACTTTGTCTCAAGTACTGGGGTTGAGTATTTTGTCCACTACTCGTCGTAACATGAGAGGACATCACTAAACATTTGCTGACTGTCTCACCTTTTAAAATGATCTTTTTCGACGGACTGTCGAAGAACTGGATATGCCCCAAAGCCACTGTTGTTTTCAGCCGTTTTGAGGTGGCCTAAGCAAGGAGCTTCAGCTCTCGTGACTGCACCGTTTGTCATAATAATGCCATAGAACATTGTATTAATGATTGTATATATCTGTATTATAGGGCTTAATGTGCGAAGAAACAAACTCCTTAAAAAGGTAAAATCTACAGGTTCAAATCTTCTCAACTTTAACAGAGGATTTATAGAAATGTTTTTAAGAAAGTAGAAATGTGAAGCATAAATCTGAGCCCGGCTCTCTGCGGGGACACACAGTATATCAGTCAGTGGGTCAGATCTGAAGGGATCATCGTCTCTTCAGCTGTCTGCAGCCAAAAAAAACAAAAAACAATCAGCACTGACAGAAACAATTTGTGTTCAACGAGACATTTTTTCTGAGTGAGTGAGCTGCAGCTGACCAAACTCACACAGACAGTCGGAGCTGCTGCTTCAGTCGGCTCCACCTCTTCATTCACTAGACTGACTAGACTAGACTGATGTTCAGGTGAATCTCTGCACTGCCAGACTCATCACAGAGCTGCTGCTGTATCACTTACTCATTATTATTCACATATTCAGCTGTGTTTTCTGTGGCAGCTTTATTCAGCAGCCATGTTTGTTCAGAGGAACAGCAGCTCTGATGCATGAGAGACAGCACACCGGCTTTTAGCTCAAATTGTTCACCCACACATGTTGTTTTTCATATTTTTCCAGCCGTGTTCTCAAGAAATGCACTCAAAATGTAAATGAGTCCGACACTCAAACAATTATTCAACTCAGTGGTTCATAAGCAGGAGGTGAAGTGTGGTGGCACTAAGTGTCATTTTCATGCTTTTCTGTCTTGTCTTAGTTTCATTTTAAAATGTTAAAAGCAAAAGTGTTCAGCCCACACCACTGCTAATAACATACAATTTGAGCAAAATCGTGATTGTTTTGCATATGAACAATTTCAGGAATGGGTTCAGAGGTTCATATACTTTCCTGTATTTCTCTTAAGGGAAGCTCTCATCAACAATCAGTAAATGGGTCCTTAGTCATTCACATACATTTAAAGTGGATGAGATCAAAGCTTACAGTTTTTAATGCTGTCGTAGAAACTGTCCTCCCATAAAACATAGCTTGCACATCCCCCGAAAACATGTTTTCAATGAGCTGTCAACCCACATTTTTCATGAACTCAGAAGCTCCGAACCTTAACGAAGAAGTCCTCACAACCTCAGATCAGAAGGTGTAAATAATCTCTCAGACCGTCTTCAGCAAAGTCACATTTGCATTGGTCGTCTGTGCAGGCAGCAGCTGTGATGTAGCCCAGAAATGTGTCTCTGCTCTTTGCAGATGATGCAGTGCTGTTGGCTTCATCAGACTGTGACCTTCAGTCCTGACCAACACAGGGTGTTGCGCAATACAGTGACCTGCAGAATTTGACATGCCCTCTTCGGTTCCCAAGGAAACCTGCTACTTTTAGGTTCCAGCTGGGAACTGACTTTCTGGGTTCAGAATCAATTTAATTTTGGTGGAAATGCTCAGAACCGTTCAAAATTAGATGTGCGAACCGGAACAAAATCAGTCCCGTACTGATGGAAATGGGCTAAGTGACAGTTTGATTTCAGTGTGAAGTGGTTGTGATGTGAGTCAGATCCCTGCACGTCTAAAGCCATAAAATGACGGATTGTTCCACCAAGGTTGTAAGTTGCTGCCCCAAATGGAGGAGTTCAAGTTTCTTCTGTCCTTGTTCATGAATGAGGGTAAAATGGAGACTGAGTGGCAGGTTTGTGTCTGAAATGAATCAGTCTTAGGAAACTTGGACATCTGGGAGCTCAAAGAAGAGGCACTGCTGAGTTCGCTGAAGGGGATCAGCGTCTGATCAATCCTCCATGGCCCCTCGTTTAGAGGCACTGCAGTAAAACCAGATCGCACAGGACAGATTATATACTCTCATGATATTACCTTGTTGGAAACTGCCTCCAGATCTACCAAGAGAGGCCTCTGACATGAGACTGAAAAAAAAGGCGGACGTGCCTCATGCTTACCGGTATGATGAGCTGTGGATTGGTTGAATGATAATGTTTTACAAATCTCACACTTTGATCTCAGAGAGCCACGGATCAGCTGCTGAATGTCTGACCTGACTTTATCCTTCATGCTCTGTTTGCTCAAGGTTTTGTGTTCTAACACGCAAACAGCGACAGCGGTCACTCCCTGAAGTCCTTGAGCAGCTGATGGGAGGTGACTCAGCAGCTGTCGATATTATTTAGTCTGATGATGTAAGCCTACAGTTTCCCATCAACCCCTCTGATCACCATCAGAGAGAGAGAGATCCATGGTGACTGTCGCTGCCCTTTATGTTATGAGTGTTTTTATACAGCGTTCATTGAATCAGGACACGTCTGAGCCCTGATGACACGCTTCCACATCTCTGCTTAATCCTGCACATATATCCTGAAATTTTACAAACATCATTTGGCACAGATTTTCTTTTTTTCTTTGTTTTTTTTTAATGCTTTAAAGAGTTCCTGGCACTAGGAGAAAGACTTTACCTCCTTCTGGATCTACTGACTTTCATATATCTCATAATTCAAAATGTAGTGGTAATATTGTGATTGTTTTGTTGTTGTGTTCTGTACATGTGACATCTATTGCACGTCTGTCCGTCCTACGGAGAGGGATCCCTCCTCTGCGGTTCTCTCGGAGGTTTCTTATTTTTCCCTGATTCCTCCCATTGATTCAGGTTTTTTAAGTTTTTCCTCACCCGGTGAGAGGGTCTAAGGACAGAGGATGCCACACCTGTGCAGTTTGTGAAGCCCTCTGAGACATATTGTGATTTTGGGCCATACAAAAATAAATTTGATTGATTTGATTGATTTGAAGGGACAAACCAAACACTGACTGTGGAGAGAACCTTTCATGTTTTTCATACGTTTTACAGCCACCAGAGGTTCCCCTACATGCCTAGATGCCACTAAACCACATTAAATACCTAAAATGTCTTCAGGTACGAATCTGCTTTCAGTTAAGTTTACAAAACTTTATTTAAAGATCCAATTAGACAGGAATTCAGAGACAGTTCTGTTGAATACTATTGAGTCCTTATCATCGAGCTGCAGCACTCAGTGTTTTCTGAGCCTTTGATGCAGCTCTCCAACCATGTTATTAGCGGGCAATATCTATTTCTCAGATCCATGATTACTACATTGGCGACTTGTTTCTTATAGGTCAGCACTGAATTGACTTCAGAACATGCTGGGAGGGGGTCAATCAATACAAGCTGCCTTGGTAAGGCTGCTCTCTGATCCATGGCTCCACTAAATCGATTGATTGTGAGAAAGATTCAGAGGGAGCTGATGAGGAGGAGGGATGAAGGTTTGGACGGTGCTGGTCTGAGGTGAGAAGAGGGGACGGAGGTTTTGAGGGTGCTGGTCTGAGGTGAGAAGGGGGGACGGAGGTTTTGAGGGTGCTGGTTTGAGATGAGCTTTATCAGCAATGTTTCCCTTTAATGAAGGATTAAACCTGCAGGTCTCAAATGAGTCCACTTCATTACAGTTTGACAGCATGATTGAGTCGGCATTTGAATGATGATCAATAAAGTGAAGTAGGGAAAACTGTACGTTCGCAGTGAGGGAGAGCAGAGGATGATGGGAAACAGGACTAGCATGTCTGAAGAGAAACGACAGAGATGGACAGAAAAATCTTTTTTTTTTTGTGGAGATATTTTGGCTGCATTTTTGTGTGACAGAAGAAGTTTAGACGTGTCAGCCATCTTTATATGCAGCCAATTAACTCAAATCACCATCATGATTTGTAGTAAATAAAGATTAAAAAAAAGATTTCAAGTCAGACCCGAGAGTTGACTTTAAGATGATTTTAAAAAAAGTTACATCACAGTTTCATTAATGTTTTTAAAATATGACACCAAACTTGTGACATCATCAGTTAGTTAAAAAATCTAAATTGTTGTCGGGCAGATTTTCCACAGTTTTCTGAATCATTGATGTCTGAATGTTGTGAAGTTTCATTTGCGCATCATCACATCCTGTAAACAGATGGCAGGATGAAATCAAGGCCGTGTCATGAATGATGCTGCTGAAGTGAACGTCCTCTGTGACTCATCTTGATTTAATTTCTGAAATGAGATTCATTGCGATCTGACAGGCTGTCTGCAGATGGAGATGTGGATTCTGTTCGATGGATTTATGCGTTCAGCTTTCTCGCTGCTCTGGATCTGCTGACAGACAGAGGAAAGAGTCTTTTTTTTTTGGAGCTCTGAGGTGAGTTAAAGAAAACCAGGCCAGAGGGCGAATGAATCTGACCTGCATTTCCTGTTTTTAAACCTCGACACAGTTTTGATGTTAACGAGGAAGATATGAGATGTCAGGTTTCATTCATAGCTTTGTAAAACTCTGATTTGTGCATCATTTTTCATAGTTTTCTATCCTCCGGCTTCTGTATAAATGATTGATTTGGCTGTTTTTAATTGAATCAAATTGATTAACTGATCATCTCTTTTCTCCAGAATGAAATAATTTAATAAATTTTTGATCAGTTGCAGTAAATTTTCCACAGACATCAGAGTTTTCCAGGAAAAAAAACTTTTAAAACTCTATTTTCTGCATAGTGATAATCAGTTGTGATCATTGGTGGACTTTGGATGTTTGAGGGGCAGGCCAGAAAATACTAAAAAGGGCCCATGTTGTATGCAGTGGGGCACCAGTGTGCAAAAAGGCAACATACATTAAAGTGAATCTAGGGCGATGGGGCAATTTTCCACTTTTTGTCCAGGGGGGGGGGGGGGCAGCTGAGATGGCACTTCGTTATGTTTTGTCCACCATAAGGGCATCCAAGAGGGCACTTTCACTGTTTTTTTTTCCAACATTACTAGAGAAGGCAATCTATTAAATATAACTGCTACAGATGCACAACACAGCACAGACAGCAATTTTCAGCCATTTTATTAAATCAGAATATTTATTTTAATGGCATTTCACAACAAATTTCATCACATCTCACTGTAATCTTTGCAAAACCTTGCGTAATGTTTCAGTGTACAGTTAAAGGCTGAATTGAGCTTATCTGAGATGCAGATTTTATCTCTTCATCTTGTCTAGCTGTTATGAAGTCAAACACTGTTTTAATACAAAAATTTCAACGTTGATGTTTATTTAAAGAGACCAAATACAGGTTCACTTTGGGGGAAATTTGTATTCGATGATCCACAAAATGTCCATTTGCTTATATTCTAACAGAAGGGAAAAACAGTAAAGAGGTTAAAAAGCACTCCGTCTCCTCAATGAACGTCACCCTGTGACAGAAGACGAGACAGAAACACTGAGGATGTGACCTCTGCGTCCTCTGTGGGACTTTCAGCCTGCTTCACTTGTCTCCATGAGAACTTCAGCCTGATCACTGCGCTCTCACAGATTAAATGGCTCATTAAGACTCTTCTTTCCAGCAGTTAAAGGGTTGTGTGGTGATTAGCGAAGGGTTAAAGTCGACCTTCCTCTCTCCGGCCCTGCAGGATGCTTCGGATTATCTTTCCTCCCCCTGTTATCAGCAGCAGAGGGGGTCAACCCTCCCTGTTGAAGAGCTCGCACTACAGATGGTCCAGGAAATTAGAGTCTGCACGCTACAATCAGGATCAGAGCTAAACCCCCAAAACAGCCGCGTTCGCCTCAGGTGGAGATTTCTAATCACCAGGAAAGATTCTGTTCATTATGAATGTTTCATTTTATTTCACCGGCAGGACTTCTTGTATTCTGTGATAAAATGCAATAAAACTTACAATATGTAAAATTTCCTACATGTGTTGAGTTCTTATATTATCCCAAATGTTTGAAGAAAGCTCAAACTCAGAGAAATCTGTCATTTTATTCAAGCTAACATTTCATTTTAGTTTCCTGTCGCTAATTGAGAGTGAGGAAGAAATTTGGCAAAGGCGACAAAATATAACATGAAATAAAGGAAACAAATCCCATGATCCCACACTGCTTCATGATGTCATCAAACGACATGTTTTGATGGAGTGTCCTCTAGTGATGGAAATTAGTGTCCTGTGGGTTTAAGAAGGCAACATGAGTTTTGTTTTGTTTTTTCCAGGGCTTTTATTTAGTTTTTTCAATTAATGCTACATTTTGGAGTTCTTTTTACCCCACTACATTTGTCTGACAACATAAGTTACTTTGCAAATTTGGATTATACATACAAAACAGAAAACAACACATCGATTTCAAGTTATTATTATAGATTGAGCTGCACATGAGGTTTTTCAGTAATTCGAGTTAGCTCCACGTTTGTAAGTTGCATCATCAAAGTGATGTACACATGGAAGGAAGAGGTCGTAGCATTTTCCTAATAAACAAAATATGGACTCAATCATCCCTGCAGGGCTCCGCCCTCTGCCTGTATTTTGATGTTTTGGTTTAGTCAGGACGTTTCTGGGTGAGGAGTTGGTGTGTTTCCTCCAGCCAATGACAGGCGAGGTTGGGATGGAAGTGAATAAAACACAGCGACTTGATGCCATCCAGACTGAAGAAAATTGCAGATGCGGACATAGCGGCAAAGAAAAAGAAATACAATCCCAGTGAGGAAAAAAGGCAAGCGGATAAAGCTCGCTCCAGAACGAGAGTGAATCTCAGTTTGGCTTTCAGCCGCTCTCAAGCACTGAGGGAGAGGCTGGGGATGAAGAGTGACGCAGAGTTGGCCTGCTTTCTGTTGGACGGGTAGGTGCCAAACACAGGCAGTTAGCTTGTGCTAACTTGCTAAATCATCATTAAAACAAATGTAATATTCCTATGTAGCTTGCTTAGTAAATATATGCAGTATAAGTACACGCTACAACACTTCTGGTGGCGGTGACCTCGAGAGGAGGGGCCTGAATTGAATGTTGTGTTTACAAACTGCAAAAAACAAATGCTGCTGACTCGACCTTTAATGCATCAGTAATTGTAATCCAGTGATGTGTATAATTCTGAGTTGGGAAATTCTGCATAACTGATGAAAGTATGTTTATTTTGAACCTAATCTTTTATGTTTTAAATCATATGAGTGTCTTGTATTTTAATATTTTTGCCCTGTGATTTTGTTATCTTGATGAAAGATCTGAGTTTGTTCACCGTCGCTTGTAACATTTCTCATTTTCCTGCTCTGCTGTTACAGAGAGACATCCTTCCTGCGACGCCACTGTCAGACGACAGACTCCCAGTGTCTGCCAATCCGCAACAAACGCTGTAAGCCAATTAGAGATAACTATCATGGAACTTAATCAAATTAGTATTGCTGATTTGCCATCCCTCTCTTTCCATTTAGCCCTGCAATCCACACAACAACCCCCCCAACCCCATTTACACTCCATTACAGCGCAGACAGCACACCAACAAAGACTTTGTGTCTTAATGTTGGAAGAAAAAGCCAGACTGGAGAAAAAAAACAAAAAACAAAAAAACTCTGTTGTGTTCACGCCAACTCTTGGTCAGTTTCTGGAGCCAGAAAATTAAAATATGAGAAAAGGCGGCGCAGCCTTGATGGAGCTGAAGGGAGAAAAACACAACAGAGCTGAAAAAAAGCCATAATAAGACAGTTAAAATAAAAACACGTCTTTTCCTCACGGTTGTCTGTCCTTTCAAATAACAACAGAGATTTTCAAACTGTCACCAGGTGGATAAATCAGAAAAGGCCGATGTCAGTGTGAACAGGAAAAACAATAACTTTCCTCTAAATGTCTCAGAGAGAGTTGACTCGGACAGGTTGACCTCCAACACCCATCAGACTGTAAGTGTTTATTTTAATCAGCGAAGGAAGAAGTATTCAGATACCTCACTGAAAGGAGCATGCCAGTCTATTTTTGACTTGTCACCATTAGCAGAGATCAGCCCTATCTTTTTACAAACGTAGTTGTTCAAATGTGACCATGTGTTACTTTAGCAGATGACAGGCTGCATTTTTAAAGCCCATTCACTGCCATTCATGTTGAAACAGGGGATAGAAACACTATAGGATGTGAAAGTTGCTAGCTATAGGTAATTCACCCTTCTAAAGAGAACGTCTGCGTTTATTTGGTCAAAAATCGCTGAGCGAGAGAGAGAGAGGGAGCCGGGAGCCATGGAGACCAAAGTTATTACGCCTGGAGAAATAGTTCCTTCCAAGTGCTGCCTTCCTAGCTGGAATATTAGCCTGAAGAGGGATTTTTACACAGACATTCTTTTTAACTAACATTGTCTCACATTTTCAACTACTTTCTGTAACGTTCATTGAATATGGACAAAATGTAATTTTCTTTTTTTTTTCTTCTTTTTTCATTTTTAGGAAAATGGGCGGGGTTTATGTAAGCTAAGAGGCCGATGTTGACAAAGAACAATGACATGTAGGAACAGCGTTATGGTGCTTTAATGAAAAGTACTAATACTGCGCTGTGACAATATTCCACAACAAGTTAAAACACCACTTTCGAAACTCAAAAGTAAAAATATGTAAGTGTTATGAGTAAAATGTACTGAAGTATTTACAGTAAAATGTTGCTGTCAGTGTTTTTCTTTCTAATGTTTCTGGATTCATCTTGCTGTAGATGTTGAAGCTTGAGCTCATTTGAACAACTTCATATACTATTGCCTAGTTTCATCTACAGCAATGCATCATGGTCTGTACGATCATCATATATTTGCAGCGTGGCCCTTCTGTGAGAACCATGTATTCGTAATAAGTCGACTGTTCATGAGTTTAGAAAAACAGCCAGTTTGCAGCTTTGAGCAGCCTAGTATTTGTCTCAGAGTGAATTCAAAGTAAAGAAGGAGGTAAATTTACAGTTATAGTATCATTTTAATGTAAAGAGAAAACAGGACTTTCCTTTTATCTTTCAACCAAACAAATCAGTTTTGTTGAAAAATACAGGATAAGCTTATATATAAATATCTCCACATGCTCATGTACACATGACCTGTCCAAACTTACTTTCAGCCAGATTTTAAATACATGATTCCTTTCAGGAAATGTCTAAGAAACTTATTAAAAACTACAGACTCGACTACAATGGGCCTTTAATGAATATGTAATAGGTCTGCTCAGTGCCTAGTAAGCTGTAATTCCCGTCTTGAGACATATGGTGGGAGGAATAATCTGACAGCGCCTGCCGGACGACCGTCAGGCTTCAGTTAAAACCCTGAACACCGAGAACGAAGAAGATGAAGCTTAGTGAGAAATTAAGACAAAACCTTTTCAGCAACACAAAAACGTCCTTCCATTAGTTTTTTTTACAGAGTCTCTTAAATATGGAGAACAAACATTTGTCAGCTTCTGAATTCAAATAACTGGTTTGTGCTGTTATTGTGTTTTGTCAGGTATTGCAGCTTTAAAGGAGCATCCCAGTCTATTTGTTACTTGTCTCCATTAGCAGAGATCGTCTCTATCTTCTACAAATGTTTTTGTTAAAATGTGACCATGTGTTTACATTAGTAGATGTGCGCTCCCTTTTGTTAGCAGCCTGTGGAGATTCACTCTTAAAAATACTGAAGCCATCGAAAAATGTCAATTTTAAACTGTCAACAGCTTTGTGTGGTATAATCCAAGTCTTCTTTATGGGGCCCTGTGCTCAATAATTCCAAAACACAGCTCCTGAATTTAACACACCAGATCCATCGTTTCGATTTGCAAAAAGTCGGTGAACTATGGTTTGAATTAAAACGATTCCACCAAAAACTACAAAAAAGGTCTCTGTGCACCAGCCATTTCTGTCACTTTTCCTTATGTTATTTTATTCCAAAAAACTAAAAAGTTAGACCAAACTTGTAAGCAAAGAAAAACTTACTGAGGAAAATCACCCGTTTGCTGTGGAGGAACGCTAGGAAAAAAACCCCAAAAACTCTTCAGTTCAAGACATCTAAGGGTGAGTGACCGATATACAGAGCTGAAAAGTTGTGGTGAAAGTTTCCCTGGCTAACTTCT
The DNA here is from genome assembly GCA_029822935.1 of Naso vlamingii. NCBI lineage: Eukaryota > Metazoa > Chordata > Actinopteri > Acanthuriformes > Acanthuridae > Naso > Naso vlamingii. The sequence continues at coordinate 25,027,122 of JAPQLA010000004.1, read as the reverse complement.
GCCAACAAGCTAGCGAGCTAACGCTAGCTGTAACATGAGACGCGTTGGGAAGCACATCCGCTGCAGCCGTTTGCACCGTCTCGTGTTTGATTTGGCTTGTTGTCTCTTTCTCTTTTAAGTCCAGTTTGAACTGAGACCAAACAGCTGCAGGGAAAGTTGCAGTGGAGTAAACTGGTCCGTCTCAGCTCGAGCTGGAGCCGACTGACGGTGTGACTCACAGACACTGTTGTTGGCAGAGGTGAGTCAGAGCACGGTGAGCTAATCAGCTCATACTGATGTCATCTGTCACTAAGCGGCACAGCGTAGACTGGCGAGTCAGGATAGAGAGTACAGAGAGCGTCACTGATTTTTCATTTTTCTGCCAAACCCTCATCCTGGTGGCAAAGAAAATATCCTGGTAAATACAGGGCTGATTGGAGATCAGTTTAGCAGCGAATGGTGTCGTTTTCCAACAACTATTACACTGTTTAATCAGGTTATACACTATAATCGCAAAGTTAAGCCAAAAAATTGTCTAGCTTCACTTTAAGCTTTTAGTTGAACCAGTCAGAAATGTGCTGCAGAAGCAAATGTACGAGATGAACTGATTAATAAACATTTCTCTGTAATTTTTTCTCTTTAGGTTGCTGACAGGAGCATCTTTCTTCCACCCAGTGAGTACAGTCACTGCACACATTCCCCACAGGGGCTGAGGTTGAGTGCCTTGCTCAGGAGTAACTTGGTCATTAACATGTGGGTTGATCATTAATCTTCTCTGTCTGTATGGGACTGTAAACTGCCGGCTTGTTGCCCAGACGTCTGCCCCTCTGATATTTGGCTCAGTGTCAGTCAAAAGTGAAATATATCAGGGAAGACTTCTTTATTTCTGCTGCGGTCTCTCCTCTCACACCTTCTGGAAGGTCTTTAACCTCATCCTGGAAGCTAATCAGCAGCGTTGTGAGTGATTTAGAACAGACCCGTTCCACTCTGCTGTCTGGCAGGTGGCGATAGCGCCTGGGAGAGCTGTTAGAGCCGCCGGCGTGGAACCAACCATGTCCAACAGCACCACGGAGGACTCACATCTGCCACAGCTGCTGCTGCTTCCAGCATGTGAGAGGGAAAACAACGTGGGCGTGATGGAGAGACGACAAACTAACAGCAGCTGGATGAAAGGTGGCATGCCAAATTAGTCCACTAGTCCGTCTTGGTGGAGTGCCAGCGGTGCCCAACATGGAGATATGAGCCAGTCTGAGCTGTGTAAATATTAATCCAGTCAACGTGGAGAGTTTAATGAGTCGTGTTGGGTCCTGTTTGAACAAGCGGCTCAGGAATCCCTCCACATGATGATACAGTGCTGATGAAATCCTCTGTTTGGATTCTGAGACGCTAAACTGAAACAGAGACTCTGAAACAGTCACATTTTACATTTGATGGAGAGAATTTTAAAGGATTTCACACATGAAGACTTTAATCCCTCTATAAACCATCAACCAGCCAAAAAGACTCTCCTGAGAGGTTTCGGACCTTTTCCTTATCAGGACAAACATCATAAACATTCCCTAAAGAGCCTTTGTTAAACTGAACTGTAACGCTTTGGCTCCTTCATGTCATCAGGCCGGAACTTTAAGCTCCATCACTTTGACACTCTCACATTTCTCAACATGACATTTACAGTATCAGTGTTTATCCCTGGTGCGAGGGGCATGATATCACCATGGCAACGGTAGTAGTAACATGTATTGTACGTGATCAGGATGATATGTACATGCCTCCTTATCTCTGAACCCACGACTCCAGCTGTGCATCATGGTGCTGAGCAGCGGGTTCAGTCTCCTGCTGCTTTTCTTCAAACAGCTTAAACCAGAGGTGGGCAACATTTTCTGCCAGAGGGCCTCACTGATTTCGAAAAGCAAGTGGTGGGCCACACATTCTACAATCTTTGGACATTTTTTAGGGAACCTAACTTTGTTTCTTTCATCAACACCTCGTTTATGACAGCGTCTGTCTGTACAGGTGCACTGTGGGCTTTGTGATGCTGCATTCAACAGAACTTGGAAATTGGATAAATGAGCACTGAATTGTTAAAAGTGAATGATTTTGTAAAGCAAAGAGCGTTTTACTGATGTTTTCATTCCTGTGAGGACGTTGCAGGCCGCAATGAGATGGTCCGCGGGCCGTATTTTGTGTGGCTTAAAGGACCAAACCAGCAGAGGTGCACTGTCAGGACAGGCATACTTGGAAATATTTTTTAAAAAATGGGAAAAGGTACGGTGGTCAA
>JAPQLA010000004.1:24994061-25015028 GCA_029822935.1 Naso vlamingii | reverse complement strand
AAATAAACAAGTCACAACAAGCACACAGGACTGTTTAGAGTTGTTGGAAAGTTTATCTGATGACTTTAGGCAGAGGTAGGCTAGCACTTCCCATTGACTACTAGTGTGTGAGCTAAGCTAATTAGCGGTGGCCAAGCTCTGCCCGTCTCTTCCTTGTTACTGCACCAGACTTACGCAAGAGACGTACTTCAGTTGGCATTTGATTCCCAATCAAATTAAACTGGTAAGAAATGCTTTACTTTGTTAATATGGACTTAAAATCTATTGTTAAGTGCAAAATAACAGAATTTTAAACATGCAATAAAAAATGTGATTGATCACAATTTTTTTTTAAAAATCATTATTTGACAGACTTGCTAAAGAAACACACTTCATGAAGAAGTTTGCAAATGTCTGTTGGTTGCATCTGGCAGTAATGGTGGCATTGCAGTCAGTGCTTCACCATCTGTTACCTTCCTGTTCTTCAGCCACACACGCCTGGCAGAGACGCATCGGGTTGAACTGTAGCAGACAGAGTCCAGGTGTAATAAATGTGTAATAAATGAAATATGAACTGTGTTTAAACATAACTTCACCAGTGTTTTGACAAAGCGCTTTGCAACACAAGTCAGCGTTCACACATTCACACACTCTTTCACACACATATTCACACACACATTCACTCACTAACAGCAGGTGACTTCTCTAGTAAGTGCCAACCTGCTCATCAGGAACTCACACACACTCTCACACACTCACACATTCACACACTGATGGAACAGCAGTCTGAGTTGTGTGTTGACTTCTGCTTCGGTGACGTTCTGTCCTGGTGTCCTCCTGGCTCGTTAGCTGCGGTCTGCTGACTTGATCCTTCGCCACTCGTTTGGCGGTCAGTTCATTTTTAGTTAGATAATGAAAAATAACTTAACAGAGAGAACTACCTGACATTGAGAACACACACACACACACACACACACACACACACACACACATACATAATTTCAGCTAGTTTCTTTTCGGTGAGAGCAAGTTAATAAGACTTAGCTGCATTTGAAAGTGCTCATTCACGAGGCAGCTTTGCTTTTCCTATAATGCACCACACGCTCTTCACTCTCATGTCATACTTTTGTCATAGGGTTGCTAAGCAACAAGCCAAAACATTTCACAAAATGGCAACACGAAAGTACAGCAGCAGCCTCATACAAATAACATACAGAGCTTTACCCAAAACATTCAGCCCTTTATTTACTTATTTAAAAAACCTGAAACTTTTCTTAACATTATTGTAAAAGTTTGTTCTTGACCTTGGAAATAACAGGAATAAATACATGGAGCTCCACTCGCTGCTGCAAAGGGAGCCTGAGATGGTTTTTACTTAACTTAAAAAATAAAAATATTGACTGTTTGTATCTCAGAAGTAACATAAACACAGGACTCAAATTTGTATTTTTATCTCATTTCCAGTTGGTACAAATGCTCATTCAGAAGCAGGCTGCTGGATTCTGAGTGCAGCTGTGTGTGTTTTGTTTAACAAGCGTTTTATTCCTCATAATGGAGCAGAAACAAACCGATGATAAACAACACAATGTTCTCTCCACTTTCTGCCAGAAAACAGCCAAAATATCCATTTATTCAAACCACAGCAGACAGCAGCATAAACAGCATTAATCATGTTTTTGGCACAGACGTGATGACACCTCCAGGTTTTATATATCAGGCCGTTTTAAATATTTCCATGCAGATGCTGCTGATGATTGATGCTTCTGTTCTTGCAGTAAACACGAGGACGTTTCTGACATGAGAAGACAGGATTTGTTTTGGAGGCTTTTGCTCATCATGAGAGCTGTTTCCAATGAGATGCTGAAGTTGGACTCAGTAGATAGTTTACGCAAAATTACATTCTGACAAAAGAGTTTGAATGTCCAGAGAACATTTGTATGTTCTAATTTTGGCAGGTATCATTGCATTATTTAACATTTTGCTCCAATGATAAAAATGTCTGTAAGATATTTATGTCTATTTTTCCTAAAAACCCTGTGAATTTGACAAAAATGTGTGTGTCATTTTCCATTTTAACATGACTTTTCACGAATGCTTTCTGGAAATTAATGTTTTTATCTGAAGCCCACTACATATGGTGCAGTTTTGGGCTGTAACAGATGAAAGATGACTAAACGTGGTGATATTTTTCGGTCGTGGCTCCAAAACAGTGGTCCGTGTCGCACAGTGTGAGAGAGAATCACAGACAGCTGCTGTCCTGATCTTGCAACCAAAGATGGACTGAGAAGAAGTTCTGACAGTGTCAGAAATTTAGGATGAAAATCTCACAATGTGACAGCTGCTACAACCCACATCGACTAAGCAACCAATAGAAACGCAGCATGACATGACTCACCAATCAGCACAATCAGCACAACGCCGGCGCTCAACCCAGACAAACACCGAGGGTTAGCATGCTAATCAGTACTTACTTCAGGCTCTGTTTCCAAAATTAGCATTAAGAGTTCGCCTCTTTTCCTTTGCCACGACCGCGTCCAAATTCTCCTCTTCTTCCTCTCCTCCTGAGTTTATTCATAACAAATAAATGCCGCCATTACAAGGATTCAGTTCTTGTTCAGCTTCATTCTTTTAATTTTCCAATATAGCGGCGTACATGGATGATGCACAGTGATGCAAAGCTTCACTGGCTTGTGTCATAGCCTGCAGCTCATCATCGCAGAGTCTGCATACATCAAATCTGATGTCTTACCCAAGATTATCAGATTAGTGGTCCCAAATTTAAAAATAAACTTTTTACATAATGGCATAACGGCAATATTGTATAAAATCTTGTTATATGCTTTCCTGAAATACTCTAAAATTATATCATGGCAGTTAGGCTGTTGTTCTTTTGTGTTGTATTCACGCCTGTGTTAGCTCTGAACATCCTTTATGCCACCTCCAGGGTCGCGGGGGTCCCTAGTCTCCAGCACCGTAAATTTTGGAGTTCTGGGCTGAAAAGTTTGTGAATGAGATCAACGTCGCACAGTGTGGCTGCAGTAAACTTATAAAAATGCTAACATCACACAGTGTGCAGGAGGCTTCAACATAGGAAAAAATAAGACAGGCAGATGCGCTAGAATGAAGAAAAATAATTAAATTCATCAGACATGCTAAATTGTTCTGGAATTTTTTTGCAGCGTATCTCAGCAATAACTTTGTCTTTGATACAAAAATGTTTTTTTAAATTCACTCTTTCTGGTCCACAGTGTTTTCAGGATCAGAATCTCATGACGGCTGCGGGTGAAGAGCCGACACGCCGTCATGTGAATCAGCTGCTTCTCAGGGTTTGTTCGGTTATTACACAAAGCAGTTGTTACTCTTTTCCCAGCCTGACTCTTTCTGTTTATTTCCTTCAAAGGTTACAGTCTTTATGGTTGCCAGTTATGTTTGCTGTGGAAATCAGACAAATTCACTAAATGTCTCTGGAGAAATTTGTGGAGTTCATTTTGTGAACTTTTGCTCTTTTTTTTTTTTTTCTTGGTTTCGGCTGCTATTCGATGAAGGGAAATTTCAGTGCTTCAGCCCACAAAGATTTTATTACCAAAGATTAATCACCAGTGTCACTGATTGACTCACTGATGCTCTGGAGTCTGAATGGGATTTAAATCCTTGCAGCAGGTTCAACATCTGGAGGAAAAGAGTGACAACTACAAAAGTCCTTTGTCCTGTTTGTTTAATTCTTCTAAAACGTTAGAACATCTTTTACTGTCTTAAGTTTCAGTGTCGAAGTGTCCAAGCTAAAAAAAAATTTTCAAGAAATCTGTAACAAGATGTCAAAGTGTTGAAAAAGAGAGTCAGATGAATTTTGAAATGACTGCCTCTGTTCTGTAATAAGCCTTCTGTGAAGCTTAATTGCGCTTCAGAGAATAAAAACTCAACATGAAGTGAAAGTTATGAAAAACAAGCTGCTGTCTCATTTTGAGCAGAACATTTCAAGAATCAAATGCCAGGACGGAGTGTGTGTGTGTACCAGATAAATTGTTTCAAGGCCAGGTTGGATCCACCTGCACTCATGTCAGCTCTCTTTCTCCTCTCCAGCTGAGGACGAATAATCCACTGATGGGTTTTGGCAAACCAATTATCTGCGGCGCCACAGGGTGACAAACGCTTTTAATTGTCTTTCATGAGGCCATAAAAGGTGTTTGTCAACTTCCTGGATGTGGACGCTCTAAACGCACGGCGGTTCTTGGGGTTTAATTAAGCCTCGAGGATAAAACGCGTCGTAAAGTCAAGGTGCTTCTCCGAGTGGAACCACGGCTGTCTGTCAAACTGCCCGTCAAGTCGTTTGTGGTTGTCGTTTAACTGAAGGTTCACAGGTCGAGTCTCTGCGATTAGATCCACTCAAGTGAACATTTCAGTGTGAATATTAAAGAATGTGTCATTTTCTGCAGAGACGTGGACGTCTTTTTTATATATTCCACAAAATAAATCACATTGAAGTCACAATCAGACTCTTTCATTTTTTATTTTATTTATTTATTTAGTTATTTTACAAATTCTGAACGAATATTTTTTCACTCAGTCGTTTTCTTGCTTGTGACTCTCTGCCTGGTGGCTCTTTCTTACCAAACAGGAAGTTTAATGTTTTAACTGGATGTTGGCGTGACCTGTTGCATGTGTGATGGTGTGCTGTTTTCATGTGTGTGTGAGTCTGAGTTTAAAACAAATCCTCCTTGTGTGTGCATTTAGCTGCTGTGTCCGGGCTTTTGATCACTTTGACCTTCATGGCAAATAATGTTTTGTGAAACTGAAGATGTTTAAATTTCCGCATTTTAAAAGCATCTTTGTCTCTTTTGTTTCGATTTTCTCTGCAAAGACGGAAATTAAAACGTCTCTAACTCTATCTGCCGATGAGGTTCATGTGACATGATCGAAAGCTCTAGACGGCGACTAAATGGACGCTAATGAGATGAAAATTTAGCTTTATTTCTCAGGTTGTTTATCGTGTGGAACACCATTTCACATTATACTTTCACATGAATTTTTAAAAGAATTTCAAAAGTTAAAGCAGGTAAGTAAGTGGTAAGTTTGTTCGCAGTGTGATTGTCTGGAAAAATCAACCTTGACCTGAAAAATGAAAGGTTCGCCTTTTCACAGTGTGATATTCACATTCTGTGTGCAAATACTCATGCCCAGTCAACAGTTCAAAAAATATTTGGTGCATAAAGGCCTTTATTATTGGTTTAAAAGCGTTTCCAGTTGTGGAAACTGATGCTTTTGTTTATTTATTTTTTATTTTTTTGCATGTTCTGGAAACACTGGGGGCTGATTAGGATTAAAGCGATGTGATTGATGAGTCTATGGATGATTTAAATGAAGGAAAACTTGAAGAAGACATATTTTTAAATTTTTCTCTTGTGTTGTGAGGATAGTTGTCGCTTGCAGCCTGGAGTTGTCGTTCGCTTGTTTGTGTAGGAGAGGAGAGAGCTTGTGTTTCCTGATGCTGCTGCTGCGATGAGGGGGAAAAAATCTCTTGGAACAGTCTTTAAAAAAATGTGTGGGAGACTGAAAACCAAAAGCCACAAAAGTGCTTCTCATGTGTGTGAAGGCAGCAGTGTTCATGGGAACAGGAAGTCCGTCAGCCTGTGTGTGTGTGTGTGTGTGATCAGCAGTGACTGGCTGTAAGGTGATCTCGCAGCTCTTCAGGTGTGTGTCGCCTGCAGGTCCTCAGGTGCACATGCTGCTGACAGCCTGTCATCGTCCAGCTCGCCTCCGCCGCCCTGCAGCGCCGACTCTCAGCCGCCATGAAACACGGATGTTTGCACTTCAAACAGAAGCTCATTTATGCAGCCGAGGATCAGGTTCACTCTGGAAATGTAAATCTTAAAGCAGGTGTGGACGTTTGATTGATCCTTCTCTCTGATCTCATTTCACTCAGTTCAGACGATTTTTTGGGGTGATTCTGCTTCAGGAACAAGATACCTCACTTCCTGTTCTCTCTCCACTGCTGCCTGCTGCACGGTGAGGTCACAGGTTAAATTCAGGGTTGTAACAGAAAAGCATCACTTGATCCGTCCTCCTCAAAAACACACAGAAAAATGCTCTGATCTCATTTTAGAGTAAAGACTGAAGAAATCATGGACTGTCATGTTTGTAGTCATGGTGAAGATCGTTGTGGCAGCTCCTACTGTCGCCATCGCCGTCTGTAATCCAAATAAAGGTGGAGCAGAGACTTACTGTGAGGTTTATTGGTACAGTTAACCATTAAGCAACATGTGTTATTTGACTAATATTTGTATGAAATGTTTCCAAAGGCACAAACACCACAAACACGTCGAGAGGTTAAAAGTTCACTGATGAGCTGAGGTGATGCCTGGCAGACAGCTTGGAGGTGCCACTCGAAGAAGCCACGCCCTTAATTATGCAGAACTTCAAGCATTAATATAATCTAAACAGAAGAGTTTTATAAAATTTTACCCCCCTCCAGTTGTCCAAAAATCAGGATTGAGCTGTAGAGAGCTGACTCTGAGAGTTTCCCCATCCTGTTAAAATATGAACCACCTCTGTTGTTTCAGTCAATTAATCCTCTTAAATATGGACAAAGAAATTGTCAGTCTTAGGTCAGCGTTTGTCATTTTAATGTTAAAAGCAACATCATAAAATCTAGATGAAGTTAGTCTAATTTTTGTGAACAGAGAAGTTTGAGTTTGCTTGTTTAAGGTCCATGTCCTGCAGCGTTGTGTCTATAATATCAGAAAAGGGAGAAAAACGACACATTCCTCACCCTGAGACCAACATACATACTCTTGACATCACCTGCACACACCTCTACCCAGAAACATCTCAACTAAACCAAAACATCAAAAACCAGACAGAGGGCGGGGCCTCGCAGACACAGTTACCACCACACGTGTTTACAGGCCCAGACGTGATGACTGAACAGGATTAATTTTGTGTGTTTATATTCTGCTTTTTAGGAAAATGCTGCTCACTCTATCTTTAACTGACTCCTAGAGATAGTTTAGTCCTCGTCTCATCAGTTTTTTTGTTTGTATTTTTGTGCTCACAACAGTAAATATGAACATTCTTACTACTACTTGTTTTGTGATGTCATGTTTGTTAAAAATCCTGAAATTTGAAGTTTCCAAATCTAAATCTTCGTGCTTCTCTTCATGTCTTTGCATAGACTCTGTGAGCATCATTGCGTCTTTAAATCCACTTTGTGTGGTATAAAGCGATGAAGGTCAATTCTCTCCTCATGTTTAATGACATTTGAGCAGCAAATCAAAAGCCTTTAGCTTGGAGGGAGAACTGAAAACGTCTGAGCGAGGAGCAGAAACGCTGCAGCTTTGCTAATGTGACTGTTAACATTTAGCTAAACAGCCTCAGAAACAAAGCCAGCAGACACCAGAGGCTTCAACATGGCTCCCAAAGGGTGTGTTGCATCATCTGAAGGCCTCTGCAGACGTCTGACTAAACTCAAAGAGAATTTTCAGGCAGGTTGGCGCGCTGAGGCGGCACTCTGTGCAGCTCACATACATACGAGGTGAGACAAAGAGGCACAGTCAGAACACAAACATGGCTTCCACGTTCGATGGAGTCTGTTCACTCTACACCAGACTCTCTAGCTAACGCGTCTTCATCTTCCAGGACGTTTGGGCGTCAAACCAGGGGAGCAATTAAGATTTGGTGACATCCTCCACCCCTCACTGAGGAAATTAAAATGATTTCTGAGACATTGGTGTAATGTGTGGGCTGTCAATTATGCAAGGTAATACTGCATGCGTCGATGGCTCTGTAGATTAGGCGTGAGCGGCAGGTTTATGGCACCGAAGCTGCCGAGGCCTCATTTGTCAGATTTAGAGCGACTCTGCCTCCACACTGCTGCTGCTCTATTTCAGCAAGTGTTTCTCGCTGAGAAATGCAGGCCTGATTAAAGATACAGAGCTCATCAAAATGCTAAATACAAGGGAGGTGATTTAGCATCAGTTTGCACGTCAGGACGGATTGAAGCGCAGTGTGTGTTTCAGGCTGTGAGGAGCCAGAATCACTTTGCATGTGCAGTGCAGCGACAGTTCAGTCATTTGTCTCAGTGGCACCAAGGCTGTCGACACACAGTGAGCAATGCAAAGTGATCCGACTCGGGAAAAACAGGAAGGACTGTGAGACAACAGCACAAAACTAAAATGTGACTAAATCAACAGTGTGACACTGCATCATCAGCCACGTTTACATCCACATGTCCACATGCAACTTAAGCCAAATGTTTTGCATCTTTTAACGACAAATGAGACAAATTTGTGAGGAAAATTGTTTCAAGAAATAAAGCCACACAGTTCATTGACATGATGTTAGAAAATGTTGATTTATTGTGTCAGTTCGACTGAAACTTGACTTTTGAAATACATGTAAACATGTTAGTGCACAGTCAGATTTCTCAAAGTCAGACTAACACATCTGGATAATGTGCTTAGGGATTGATTTACACGTATACACCTCAGCCATACTCTATCTGAGTTCTGAGTCTGACTGACTGTCCCTGTGGTGTCTCTGATTTGGAACTCAAACAGCATAAACTTGAAGAAAAACGTCAGGAAGAAAACAAGGATACCATATAAGCACAAAGGGACGCGTGCAATACGTACCAAAAGTAAAGCGTAGATATTAAGTGTACAGTGCTGTGAAGTCGTCCATGTTTCCACTCTTTGGCACGGATTCCACTAGCTGCTTGCTAGCTTGTCTGTAGTTTGTTTAGGTAACTGGAAGGAGGTCCAGAAGCAACCAGCTGATCGCACCTTATTGCCGTTTACTATAGCGGAGTGGAACAATTTATTGAGTCTCCCTCAGTGCTTGTATACAGGGACAAGAACAGTAGTCCAGTCAAAGCAATAATTCACTTCAAAACAGTTTACATTTGTGAATGAGTTACTCACCCTTAGGTGCCTTGAATTGATGAATATATATTTGTCTTCCAGCATTCCTCCACGGTAAACACTTTTTTTTTTTTCCAAACCTGCAGGACACTCACTTTAGCTGCTTTTGCTGACAGTCCATTAAGATACAGTTTCAAAACATCAGAACTATATAAAAGCATCAGTCAAAAACTCTCAGCAGCTTTGTGTGTTATAACTCAAGTCTTCTTTGTGGTGTCGTAGGCTCAATACTTCCAAAACACTTTGATTTCGGGTAAAAAGCTACAAAATCCAACACAGCCGCTACAAGGCTCCTGTTGTGCACCCGGCCAAGCACCTGCGTTAAATTTGAAGCAGCTTTATTGTCATGATACAGTGAATTGTACAATGAAATAGCGAGATTAGATTTTAGGGTTCGTTTGAGGCACTGCGATTAAGCGCGCCACCACATTTGGCCAACCTAATGTGCTCAACATGCGGTGGGAGGAAACCTGCGCAGGCACGGGGAAAACACGCAAACTCCACACAGAAAGGTCCCTCTCGATGTCAGACCACCTGGCTTCGAACACAGGACCTTCTTTCTGTAAGGTTGCTAACCACTAAGCAAGTTTTTGGGAAGTATTGAGCCAACAACACGACACAGAAGACTGGATTATATCACACAAAGCTGTTGAGAGTTTTGGATGGATGTTTTTAGACGGTTTTGATGTTTTTAATCTGTATCTCCATCAACTTCCAGTAAAAGCAGCTAATGTGAATGACTTGCATTTTTTGAAGAAATCTGTTTAATGTGTATTAATACTGGAAGGGGAAAAAAAAACTTAAATTCAAGACACATAAGGGTGAGTGATCAATACACGAAAAATTGTTTTGTGGCGAAAAATCGCTTTAAATGGGCAAACTGAGCTTTAACCGCAGCTCGACTTAACTGTGCATGTAAACATACTGAGTGAGGCTGGATCTTTCCAGAAATATCTGGCTTCATCTCACTCTGCAGTCTGTGCAGATGTTTGCAGTTTTTCAGTACATTGTGTACAAAAATATACTCCTAAAAGCTTTTTTTAGCCATTTCTTTCCGTCTCGGCGTCCTGGAGCCTTTTAACTACGAGCCACTTGTGATGTTTGTGATCCTGAAGCTTCTTCCTCTCCTGCTGAGCTCCTCACACGTCTCTGTGGAAATGTAAATAAACTGAGTGTCCTGCTGTCGATGGATTGAGTGAAAAAGCCTTTTTCGAGGTTTGAGGACAGCTGCAGGAAACAAACTGACAGACTCATCAGATGAAGACAAAGATGAAACATGTTCCTGTTCTCGTCTCTGAGTTCTGTTCAGTGGGATCAGAATCGAGAAATCAGAGCATCACGTCATGCTGAACTGATTTTGGACTTTTTTTTAAAGGAGCATACCAGCTTATTTTGACTTGTCATCATTAGCAGAGATCTCCTCTATCTTCTCCAAATGTTGCTGTTCAATGACCATGTGTTACTTTAGCAGATGTCAGGCTGCATTTTTAAAGGCCACTCACTGCCATTCATGTTGAAACAGGATATAGAAACACTATAGGACACATGAAAGCTGCTAGCTTTAGGTAATTCAAATTCTAAAGAGAACGTCTGCGTTTATTTGGTCAAACATCACTGAGCGAGAAAGAGGGGGAGCCGGGAGACCAAAGTTATTACGCCTAGAAAAATAGTTCCTTCCAAGTGCTGCCTTCCATGGCTGGAAAATGAGTGTGAAGAAGGATTTTGACACAAACGTTCATTTTAACTGACGTTGTCACCAGGGCTGTCAGCATTGATGCGTTAAACGCGTTCGATTAAATGCTGCAATTAATGCATTTTTATTTTTTGATCGTGTTAATGATGATGCTGCTATTTTGTCCCATCGACACACCTGTAGTCAAGCTGCTGCAGCAGTTTTTGGCTTCCTACCAGCAGATGAAAGACAACAATATGTTTCTGAATTTGATATTTGCCTCCCTCCAAATAAACTTGGTAAATTAACAGTGGTCAGTTATCAGATGTAAGAGCAGAATAAAAGAATCCTGTCAGAGTCAGAGTCTGTCATGAGAGAGAAGAAATGTTTGGTTTGGCTGTGAGATGACAGCATGAGAGGGAGGAGATCTGTGTCCTTGCAGACCTCAGACTCCCCACAGGAAGCGTTTCAGCTCTGAATGTATTTACGGCAGAAAGCTGTTGTGTCTGTTCACATTATGTGCTCTTCATATGTGGGAATTCTTTCTGTTTGCCTTTGCCAGCAGATATTTATTCTGCCTGTCCGACTTCATACTTCTGAAAACAAGACCAGCGACTTGCCGTGTGAACAGTGTTGAATCAGTTTCCGCAGGGTTTATCGCCCCAGTTAGTTCAGCTGGTGTCAGTGAAGACGAGGAGCCTCTGCGGTGAAACATCAGCACAGTGGATTTAAAGACGGTAACATTCAAACAATAAATAACACAACTCCTGTAACATGACAGTAATTATTTGTAAAGCATAAAAGTTTAAACAAGTGCAGCCAGGTCACTGTATGGGGGGTAAAAGTCTTTAAAGCTTTTCCCTTGGTGGCCACTTGGGGGCAGTGTAGCAAGCTGAAAGCACAAGATTTGACATATTCACACCTTTAAATTGCATTTTTTAGGAATCAGGTTTATATGTAAACATCATGCAGACACTGAGCAACATGATCATTTATTTAAAGTCGTGTTTGCATAAATCTTTTGAAGTATTTGATTTCTTTTTTGTTTCTTGTGTCTGCTGACTTCTGAAGAGGCTGTTTAGCTCCTACTTGTTCCATTTTCGTCCTCAGTTGTCCATGATTGCTTCTCTCTTTGCCATGTTGTAGAAAGTAAATGCTCGTCCTCAGCTGGCTGGTTTAGTCCAAAATTGCGCAGTTTTCCTGCAGTTGGGGCGGATCGAGATCGAATCACGCTCATACCACAAACGAGCCGAACCAGAGTTTGTTTGTAAGAGAGAGACCTGTTGGGAAGAGGTGGCCTCAGTACGGTAGTTTCAGTCCGCACCCAAGGTCGATTGTTGTGTTCACATCTACCCAAACACACCACACTTGGCAGCCCTCAGTCCGCTGTTTGCTGCAGGGCAGGTAGTGTACAGCGGTTTCATCTGAGCTTGTTGGATAAAAACACTCAGACTGAACCAGGAAATGTGTTGCTAAACCAAAACAAGGAGCTCAGAGAGGCGAGAAATCTCTGCCGACCTGCAGAGTGTGTGAGCATCGTCTGTGGGTTCATCACTGTCAGCGACATTAGAGTCATGTGATTGATGTTATCATAAAATCTTGGTAAGTGGAGCTGTAAGTCTCATTTATGCAGACACTCTGATTCTGCCGACACCACATGCTGTATTTTTTCAGCATTGCATTGTGGGAAGCAGCAGCCACTATTTTCCCCATGCTGTGTTTGCATTAGAGGAACTCATTTTTTTGTTTTTTAGCCTTCCAGTCTCACCAAACCATGACCACTCGTCCACAGAGCCACTTTCTGCTCCTGTTAGCCACGCTGCCTTCACTGCAGTTGGACAAATTTGCCTTTTTGTGAAACGTCTCCTCCTAAATCAGGCTGTGAAAAGGCTTTTCTGCTTCCTCCAGACAAAGACTCGAGGCTTTAGAGTGTGTGAGAGATGGAGGACGAGCTTCTGTTTCTCCGTCAGGTTACTGTGGCTCATTAGACCTGCTGTTCATGTCAGCCGCGTCTGAATATCAATGAGCTTTTCCAAATGGAGACATCAGCCAAACCTGGGCGGGAACAAACCTTATCTCGACAAATGACTGATAAGACGAAATGAAAAGTTGGTTATCTCACCAAAGAAAAGAAAATCATGTAAAAATCTGGCAAATAACGTTAAAGCTCCCTGCTTTTCAAAAGGGATATTTTAATTAAGGTTCACATTCGGGGTTGATTTAATGCTTTTGGGGACGTTAATGGGTTTTGTTATGTTTTTTTCATTCTCTTTAAAAAAAACCTCAATCCATGCATTAATGCGTCCATTAAAATCCTCAAAATGTTCAAATGAACTCATATTTTAAATAAATTTCCCCAGAACAGGTTAGTAGAAAGCAGAAGCACCTTTAAAGGACCTTTCACATTCATATGAGCTTGTAAACTGAACATAGAAACCAACTGAAAAAAGCTACTTCATGACCTTATAATCCATGAACTCATCAATTTATTGTTAATTTAACATAAACTTCTGTGTAATTCGGTCAGTTTGTGTTTTTCCATGTAGTACTACTACATCATCTGTGTAGTTAAAATAATCAAGTCATTAATTTTTCTCCTAAAATCCTTTAAAAAAGACATTTGTACCATTAAGTCAATCATTTTAAATTCATTTATTTAAATAATTTATTTTCCTTGTAGTAAATTTGCGCATAACCTTAACAAGTCTTAAAGTGTTGAAAGAGCCTTAATTAGTGGACTCAATATGTATTACTCCCTTAAAACCTTTTAAAACGAATCATAAAATCCATTAAATGCCATTAAAGTAAAATCATCCAATATGAACCCATTAATAAAAAAGGCAAAAAATTTATCTTTCAATAATTTGGTGAAATTTAGCCTAATGATTAAATCTCCTCAAACAAAAACACATTTTAGTCGATGTTGTAGCTAATAATTTTCTACTTTAAAAAAAATGAGCAGAAACATTTGTCCCATCAAAGAGCTTTAATATTTTATTAAGGTTAAATGCTGCCGTGACTATAATTTAAATGCATTAAAATATTTCAGAATTATAGAAACCATTCATTCAGTCATTCATTTCTCATTTTAAAGAATCTGTTAAATGTGAGGTTTACTGAAAGGTTAAATTCAGAGGTGACTTTACTCCTTTTTCTTTGGAGTTACGTCTTTCAAAATTGCCTTAAAAGCAAAACCCATGAAATGATCTCATGACTTTCCCCTTGAAACCCATGAAGTAAAAAAATGGAGGGAAACCAGACCTGCAACAAGCTGAAGAAAACAAAACTCTAAACATTAAAGAAAAAATCATCAGCTTTCTGTCAGCTGATGGATTTATAATCTGTCAGGTCAGACATTCAGCTCTTTTCTTGCTAATGAACGTGTTGAGTAGCTGTGAACAAGCTTTGGGCTCCTGCAGTCGCGCCTGCAGGCTGAACGCTGTCTTTATGTCCTGTCACTCTGTTATTAGCCTCCAGATAAAGAGCAGCTTCTTGCTGATGGAGATGAATTCAGCACGACAAACGAACCCTCGCAGGTAGCTTCATACATTTATTTATTCTGCAGGAATTGATTGAACCAATATTTTCATGCCCGAGATGATTCATAATTCAGTGCTGCTGTGTTTTAACTCTGCAGCCGTCATACATCATCCTTACTGTGGATCGTTGGTATGCATGCGTGCAGCTCTCTAGGCCTTCTTTCTCCTCCTCAGCCTTTGTCACTGGGAGCCTCAGGAGCTCAAATTCTCTGCAGGGTTTGTGTGCAGCCATTAGCCGCTGCAGCGCCTGGGTTAGCTTCCCCTCCCATTGATCACAGACGGACAAAGAGCCTCGAGCCGGCCGATGTTGTCCCTGTGCATCTCTAAACCCACTGCAGCGTCTGAGGGCTCCTGTTACCTCACTGCTCCAGCAGCCGCAGACACGCAGCGCTGCATTTCTTTGTGCACCAATTAAAATGCATCAAGTGCAAATCACCTGCTGGGGGGACCGAGGTCTGGTGTCCTCGGCTGTGCCCAGAATTGGAATGGGACCCGATTAGTCTCGCATCACAGACTCTGCGGGCGAATCCATTCAGTGCAGCACAAGGCCGGAGGGGGGAGGAGCTGCTGTGAGGCTGGAAAAGGTCCTCACATATAAATCTGCCACTGTGTCGGCTCTGAAGTTTGGATCCACATTATTAAGATGACCAAGTCTGAGGAAGGCTGTTTTTTTTAAAAACATTTTTAAAAATTAAGTTTGTGAGGCTTTTATCAAACCATTTCTTTTCCTTTCAGGTTGCTGTCGGTTTCCTTTTAACACCCGCAGAGAATGTAAATGAGTGTTTAAGAAATATTGGAGAGAAGATCTGAATATAAATTGACTTAACAGGAGAAATCACGATCAATTAAAAGGTCACAGTTATTATTTAATCGTGTGCTGCGATTTTGTTCCTTCAGCACACCCATAGTCAAGCCACTGTAGCGGTTTCCTGCTTCCTACTGGCAAAGAAAGACACCATTACGCTTCTGAATAGTTCATTTTTTCTTTTCATCATTTGCTTCCCTCCTGAGTTCCAGACAAGAAGATAGATACCATTCTTTCAACTGTGCGTGCAGTAACAAGGAAGAGACAGGCAGAGCTCGCCCACCGCTAATTAGCTTAGCTCAAACAGTGGTAGTCAGTGGGAAGTGCTAGCCTGCCTCCACCTAAAGTCATCAGATAAACTTTCCAACAGCTCTAAATGGTCCTGTGTGCTTGTTGCGACTTGTTTGTTTACCTGCCTGACCGTGATTGATGACTAGCACTTCCAATTGACTACCAGTGTTTAAGCTAAGTTAATCAGCAGTGGGTGAGCTCTGCCAGTCTCTTCTTGTTACTGCACCAGACTTTCGCAAGAGCATTTGATTCCTAATCGTGTTACACTGGTAAGAATTGCTTTACTTTATTAATATGGACTTAAAAACTGTTGTGAAAAGCAAAATAACAGAATTTTGTGATGTGATAAAAATATGATTAATCACAATTAGAAAAAAAATAGCCCTATTGCTAATATTTTATAAATTGGTGTTACATGATTAGAAAATTTGACAAGGCTTTTAGTGTTGCATCTTACTCAAGAGGTATAAAACCTACGACACCCAGAATGCATTGTGCTGCGCTGTTTTCTGTGAAATTAAAAGGTTCTTCTGCCTGACTATGATTGATGACTCTGAAAATGGTGGTCACGCTCATGAGTCTGGTCTCATCGCAGACCTTCCTGTGATCTCGACTTCTTCAGCAGATTTCTGTCTGTTTGTGATTTTGCCTCTCGCTCACTATAACTCATCTTCTTTACTGAGCGTTGAGTCCTCCACAGCAGACTGACCGCAGCGGGAGAGCTTCAGTCTGGAGCATCTGAGAGCAAAATCTCTCTCTTGTGTTCCAAAAGGAAGAGAGCAAAGTCTCATGTCAAACTAAAACTGTAAAACCAACCCGAACAACGCTCACATCGGGTCTCATGACGTCGCCTCAGAATCGATAACCAGGGTGAGAAATTTTCCATCTCCACCGCAACATCAACGTGCCAAGGCTGAGATTTATGTGATTGCTGGTGTTTGGAGAGGATGAGGTCAAAGACATGAAGCTGAGAGAAGCTGAAAGGAAAAAGGCCCTGACAGATAGTGACAAAGGAAAAAAAATTAGAACAACCCGTGAGGCTGAAAAATGGAGACAATACCTCGTGTCTGTCGGGTCTCTTTGACTTCATGACAGCTGAGTTAAACAAGCTTCAGTTTATAATTAAGATTCTAATGTATTGTTCCTGCTGTGGATCTCAATGACTCTGTGTTTGGTCTTTGTATTTGAGGCACCTTGAGAACAGTGTGAGGTTGTGACAGCTTTGCTGTTGCTTGCGCGCTCATGGCGTCCTGACAGCAGCGTCCACGAAGCTCATAAACAGTCCCAACATGCAGAGAGGCCGTAAACAGTCTGTGAGAAACGTCTGGAGGACAAAAGCCCCTCTCAGTGTCTGTGTGCAGACTCTCTGCAGAGCTTTCCACAATAACAGCAGCACTTCACCACAAAAATAAAGCAGATTTATTGCAGGCAGATCACACAGACAGAGCGGATCAGAACACAGCCTGCAGAGGTGGAGCGCCAACACTCCACCAATGTGAAAGTTATAATTAACAAGAATCAAATACAAGGTTTTATCGCTGTTATTAGTCTATCAACCCTGTTTTTACTCCATTTATAGCTGGTATTTACACAGCAATCACTGTTCAATGTATGTGCAAGAAGGATTTAATTCTCTAAATATATATTTGCATTGTTTTTGGAGGCGCTTGCCTCATCAGGATTCAAACTGCATCGATGCAAGAGTTTATTAACATGATGAGGACGACAGTTTGCTGATGCATGTGTGTCTGTTCAGGTAAAATGAAGGTCATCTTCAGAACATGAGCTTAGTATTGTTGATTATCTTCCTCAGTCTCCTTTGCCTTTATTAAACAAGTCAAATAAATGTTGTAAAACATAAATCTTACCATAAAATGAAGAAAAGTCTGTCCGTCCGTCTGTGCATCTGCATTGATTTTTCCCCTTGATTGGTTGCCAAATCAGTCTGAAATTGCCATGTGCATTGTTACTTGCCATAGGCAAAGAGTGACAAAGCCCTTTGTCTCATTTACCCACTGCTCATGTATAAAAATACTTCATAAATAACGTTGATTTGCTTCTTCTGCTCGTGGAGTCAGTGAGAATAAACAAGGACAGCGCCACTCTGCCACTGCAGTCCACACTGTGGTCAAAGGTGGGATTGCATCTGTACTTTCACTGTTATGGGAGCCACTCCGCTCTGCAGGGCTGCACGTTACTGAGCTTTGCAGCTCTGCCATGACAGAGATGAGGAGCAGACATCTCTCCTTGGCTCTTCATAACGTTCGTAACTTTATCAAAATATAAGTGAGAGGGTGAGCGAGCTGAGAGTATGAGTGAGTGAGAGAAACAGTGCTGGAAAGCTTGAATGACAGAAATACAGCGCTATTTGTGGATTCTCTCACAGCAGTCAAAAACCTGTGATGCGATACTGCTTTTGCTACAGAGGACAAACATTTTCTCAAAATGCAAAACTAGCACGAGCCGTGGGTAAATGAGATGAAGGGCTTCATGAGTCTCTGCCTGTAACAGTTCTCAATGTCCACGTGCAATTTCAGATTGATTGGTCGACTCATGGAGGAGAAGAAGGTCTGCATGTAGCTGCAGTGCACATATCCACGAGTACAGGCTAGTGTTCGAGGGTTACGTGAACAGCCTGTCGTCCTATCAAAGATGAATGCTGCAGTCTCCATGGAAACATTTCCTCGTGTTGTTTTCAGTTGTTCAAACCTGGCTCCTATCTCACCTCCAAACAGTCACAGCGTCAAGTGGGTGTGAAAGCTGGATTACAGCATCTGTTTGTGAAAGTTACACTGACGGTTGGACAGTGACTCACCCCAAAGCGACATCGGACAGGTGTGTGTGTGTGTGTGTGTGTGTGTGTGTGTGTGTGTGTGTGTGTGTGTGAGCGGCTCACACAGAGGCTCAGAACTTTTTCAACCATTCAACATGTTAATTTAACCCTGTTGAGTTTGCTTTGTCATCACATGTTTGTCAGCTGATCGAGAAGCTTTTCAGCGTTTGCAACATAGGAAAGCAACAAAGTGACTCCGCCCTGTCAGGAAAACACACCAACACTCTGTAATGTGCACTCACTGTAGTGTCGACTCACCACCTGCCATCCTATAGTGACAAATTACACTGTATGAAGTTATGTGGCTGTAATTATGCAAATTACACGGTGGTTTGCAGAGCTGGAGGGAGCTAGAAAGGCTGAGCTAATTCTCAGCAAGGTGACGCAGAGGATGCTGATGATGAAGCAGATTTTTGGTGTTACAGCTGCACCAATAGGTTGGAAACATCTGGAGGTGGAGAGACTGCTGGACTGAGGAGGAGTGAGGAGAGAGGGACAAATCACAGAATGATTTCTCCCATTCAAACTCTACACTTTGGAGAGAGAGAGAGAGAGAGAGAGAGAGAGTGTGTGTGTGTGTGTGTGTGTGTGTGTGTGTGTGTGTGTGTGTGTATGTGTGTGCATGTGTGTGTGTGTGTGTGTGTGTGTATCACAGCCTGATGTATCTTCTCCTTCTGTCGAAGAGCTCCATTAAAAACACATCAGTGAGTCACACTGTTGCACTGACATGCTCTTCTTTGCCATGAACACACACACACACACACACACGCTCTAGTTTTTGCTGGCTCTATCTCACACAAACACACAAACACACACTTTCTTGCTGCCATAAACACTCACTAAAGCACCGAATGTGGATTAATCCTCTGCGGAAAATAGTCCCAATAAATGCATAATTTCCTCCTGTTTGTCTGATTAAACTTTCAGTGAGCAAATAAAGTAAAAACCTTGTCCAGGATTTATGAGCTGTTATTAAAGATTTGAGTCTTTAGCAGGAATGAATGGGCCTAAGAGCCACAGACAGGAAGTCAGGAAGTGTTGAGAGATGAACGAGCACGTTGTTCGTTTCAGTTTGCACAACATTTTTAAGTCATCTGTCTAACAGAGTCAGAGACGGATTTTCATTTCTGTGTGTCCAAGTTGTATTTAGCTTAGATCTTCACCGAATTGATCTAAGCTGACTCAGCCGCCATGTTCTAGTGATGAGATTAGGGTATTTTGAAGGGAGCTGGATCTTATGGCTTCGTTTGTTCTTTTTTTTTTAAGTATTGTGTTGTATCATACAGCATGTGTAAATCCTATTTTGCAAGAGTCTTCAACTTGCTGTTGGGCTGTTACACATTTATTGAAGGTAAAGTGACTAAGTGTTTGGCACTGAGCAGTGAAATTTGAGCACAATCCAGTGCGTCTTCCAAAGAGCTGTTCAAAATAATCAGATCGCTTGCGAATGTGACATCAATACTGTTTTCTTCAGCTGAACTTAGCAGATATTTGTACGAAGAAAGATGACTCCTTCACTTTGAGTCCTGTTGTTTTCTAAGAATCTGTTTGGTTTGAAGAAAATGAGAGTCGCTGCTGGTTTTTTTGTTTGTTTGTTTTTTTTCTGCAGAAACAATCTAACTTCCTGTCCTAAGTGAGACCCTTTCAACCGTGACGAGACTGAACAAAATGAATAGAATGCTAAAAGCTGCCACAAACACAGAACACAAAATGAAAATGCCTGCAGTTCTTCCTCTCTGCGCTCGCTGCCTCAGCCTCTCTGCCTGTTTTGTTCTGGGGCAGAGTGCTTCGGTCTCCTGTGGTGGTTTGAGAGTGGAGAGGAGAGGAGGCAGGTTGCATCAGATGTTTTAGGCTGATCAGCAGGGAACAGTTTGGAAAACCTCCCAGCAGCTCGGTCACATCAAGTGAGCGGCAGAGCCGGCAGCTGCAGGGCTACAGGGAGCAGGTTGGTTAAGGTTCAAGAAGGAGAAAGGACAAAAAGTTCAGCAGAGAGATGACCAAGAGAAAGCAAACTCCTGATGACCTGCAGAAAACCTCCTGGTTAAATCTACTTGACCCTTCACCTCAGACAGCATCTTTGCCTCACGGATCTTCTGCTGCCTCCCACCTTCGTCTCTCCTCTGCATCCGCTGACGAGGCAGCTCGCAGTTTGACGACCTCTGATCACAAAGTGTTGATTCACAATGTGTTCATGCTCAGGGGGAGTCTGACCGAGGAAGCCGAGCCGTCCTGTTTGCTGCACTCCTGTGACACTGTTGTATGTTGTTGTCACCTGGAGTTTTATAAACATGCAGTACCCCCACCCCCCCACCCCCACAAACACACACACAGAGTTCTTTTTAATGAGTCTTAATGAGTCCCCGTCTGCTCGAAAGCCATTTCATGGAGGCCTCTGCTACAGCTTAGATAATAGGTGTCAAAAGTCAAGTCATGATTCTCCCATTCACACACACACACATACACACACACACACAGGCCTGAGGTCACTCAGCCGCTGAATTCTCTCGGCACTTAAAATCTTTTATAATGTCACGTCTCCTCCTCCGATAACATCATCACTTTCTCATATTTAGAAGTTGCCGTTTTTGGTCCCGTCTTTCTCTGCTTTCTCCTCTCTGCTTCTCTAAAGCTCTGAAGATAAAACCTGAGGATGTGAAACACATTCCACTTTCTCTTCAGACTTCTACTCATTTTATCATTTGAATGTGACGTTTCAATGCAGGCTCGTTGGTGAAAAAGTTGACCTTGGCTTAACTTTCGCCGTGTATGACTTCAAATACGTTCGAGTGTTCATATTACTTGTAGCCTTTATATTTCTACTGTTTACCTCATTATAGGCTCTGGGGTGACACTTTGTAACTACACACTTTTAGGCATTAGTTAAGCATTAACAAATACTGAATTCATCATTAGTTAAGCATTAATAAATACTG
>JAPQLA010000004.1:24866806-24900707 GCA_029822935.1 Naso vlamingii | reverse complement strand
ACCAGAACCCAAGACCAGAGCTGACTTCTTAAAATATGCACGAGAAATCACACTGGATCCAAACACAGCAAACACATATCTGTTATTATCTGAGGGGAACAGAAAAGCAACAGTAATGAGTCAACAAGTCTGTTTCTCGCCAAAGAGACAGATTCACTAATTGGTGGGAGGTCCCGAGTAGAGAGAGTCAGACTGGACGTTGTTACTGGAAGGTGGAGTGGAGAGGGAGAGAAGTTCGTGTAGCAGTTGCATGCAAAAATATCAACAGAACAGGAAACAGGAATGAATGTAGAATTAGACACAATGACAAATCTTACTCTTTAGATTGTAACAATAAGTTAAAATTTTTGGTACAACAATGTCCAAACTCCTGTCATTCACTCAGCCTCTCTATGCTGGACTTTTGATTTGTTTCACCAATGTTGGAGACGCAGCACAGTTTTGTAAATTCAGATAGTCAGAAGTCATTTCAAGGTCAGTGGGTTAAATTCTGTGTTTTGATTCTTATCTTAACTTATTTTGTCTCCATGTTTGTTGCTGAGAGCTGATTGTTGTGGCATTTCTTTGCTTTACATAGATCAGCTGTCAATCAAACAAAGTGGGTGGGACTTTGACGTTTTCTTATTTTTTGTTGGGCAAATGTTCGAGTGCCTGTAGATGGCGCTCTTTCCTGTGTCTGTTAAGCCATAGAGACTCTCACTGCTCATGATGAGTTTTGTTCAGCTGAACTGATATTTACGTGAATGAAAATGTCAACAGTTATCCGAGCTCTAAATGTTTGTGAATATTTATTTTATATATGTTGTTGTTTCTCTTCACTGCATGAGTCTAAAGAGAGAAAGCAGCAGAGCTTCCTTCGTCAGAGATATTTTATTCTTACTTTTTAAATAAATCTCTCTTTACATTTAAAGCTGTTCTCATCCCTGTAATCAATAAGATCTTTTTTCTTTGACACAACTGAAATTCTGCTCCAACAAACTAACTGTGAGGATGAGGTGAATCACATCTAATCATTTAACAGGAGTTGCTGAACAGAGTTAATTGATGGGATGTGTGAACAAACTGAAGGTTTCCATCACGAATAAACAAACAAGTGTGTTCTTCTTGTCTTCATTCTAGAGTCCCATACAAAGCTGATGGAGAAAATGTGAAATGAATCTGAGAGAATAACTGAGGCAGTTTTCCTACTGAAACACCACAAAGTTCAGTGTTCATGTTTAGAGCAGAGGAGTGTTTGTCAGTCAGTCTCTGTCCTTTTTGCAAACATCTTGTTTGTTGATTGTCATGAAGATGAAGCTTCACAGTGACACTGTGGTGTTGGTTCAGTGTTTAGTGCTGTCATCTCACCGAACAGAAAAGTTTTAACACTTTGTATGCAGACTTGATTTCAGATCTTTGTGTAAATGTAATCTGTCAATTTAAAAAAACAAACAAAAGCGAACACCCCCCCCCCCCCCAAACTGCTGCACAAGCGTTTTCCCGATTCATCCTCAATTATTTATTACTTGATAGTTATGTGACAAGTCCATAAATGTTGAGCTGTTTGACTTCATATCCTGAAACCGTCTTAGAATAAAAAAAAAAAAAACAGAGAAAACAAACTTTCTCTAAACTTTGGAAAAACGTTTGTTTTTTAAATCCACATTAAGTTGTTGAACAGTTCAACAATTTCAGCCACTAAAAATTCTCAGCAGATAATTTGTGAACTCGTTGAGGTGTCATTCTGATCATAAAACTTCCATTAAAATAAACTAAATATGCAAAATATGTTCACCGGACAGCTTTGATGGGTGTGAAGAGCAGGCAGCACTAGGAAACCAAAAACAAGGCTATGACAGGATTTTCTGGGGGTGTTGTGTTTCTGCTTGTGGAGGTTTTTAGTGTTTTACCATCAAGATAAAAACCGTTACTTTGACTTGCTGTAAGCCTAAGCAAATTTTCTTGATTCTTCTTCCATCACTAATAAACGCTGCTTCATGCGTATCTCCTCAAATTCTGCCTTTGTTAAAAGATTAGTGCTCATGCTTTTACTCTGAAGCCATTACCGGAACCTTTTTGTTTTGTCCTTTAATTTGACAGCAGGGGTGCTTCCTGTATGTGGGCGAGGCTCAGTGACAGCTGCGAAGCTCCGAGCGACAATCTTTAGTGTCTTTTCATCTGAGAAAAACTGAAGCATGCAAACAAAAAACAGAAAAGGACAAAAGGTTTGATAGCGCAGAAGAAGAGGGGAAGACTTTTTCATCACTTCCGGCGGACAAACCTGAAGGAAAACAAACCGGTGAGTTCAGTTGAGTCCCGTCATTTTTTTTCTTTGTCTGGATTTGTGTTCTGAAGATTGTACGCAGATCAGCATGCAATCATAAAAAAAGTAAACGCAAGCTGCGTTTATACTTTTAGAGATTTTCAGGTGAGGAAAATTATTTTTTAATCAATTTGATTTACACAAAAAGACATTTATTAAAATCATTTGTGTAGAAATCATCAAGTAACTTTTGAAAAAATGTACGCTTTATACGAGTTTCTCTGGTTATGACATCTGATAAAAATGTAACAGACAGACCACGTGAAAATTCTGCAGGAATTCTGCAGCCAAAATAGTGTGAAGCCACACAGTGTAGATAGGCTGGAAGTGGCTGTAGCAATCGTATGTGATTGGATAAATATCGAAGAGAAAATGTCGCGCTTTTAATTAAATCGGGGGACAGTAAAGACAGAATGACAAACTTTACAAGTGTTTAAAAGTCAGATAATGAAGAGATAAAACCTCTAGAACAAAGAGAACGCACTGAGCAGCTTACGCACTCTGTTCGTCATTTTAATATTATTTTGCACAATTAGACTATTTTTCTATTTAAATAGCCTGATGTTATTTGAATAAAGAGCAACTCACATGCAATAAATGGCACTAAAGCAACATTATAGAAGTGAAATGTTAATTCAAAAAGCCTCCAATGAAGCGTAAGTCCTGTAATATGTTGGAAGCTGCAGAAAAAATATCTCAGATGTACAACAGGGACACAACAGCATGAGTTCAGTACCAGAGTGTGTCGGTGATGTTGAAGCTGCTGATGGTAAAATGGTTTGATCCAACTTTGTGTTTCCTGCTACGCATTTTCCTCCAACATCAGCAGCTCCATCAGAGACAGACTGCTGCTGCTGCTGCAAGGCATGCTGGGAAAGACAGACTAGGAAGAGTCCAGTATGGCACATATGTGGGGGGGGGGGATTACGAACAAACAAAAAATGAATAAATAAAAAATAAAAAGAGGAGGAAGAAGAAGAAGAAGAGGAAGAAAATATAATGAAACCAACTCGACTCTTATTTTATATGATTCCTGAAAGATGTTTGGGTAATTGAAATCTCTGTATAAATATAAAAAGTGTCTTGTTAATCTCACAGAGTCAAAGAAATCATTGTGTTTGGGATTTTTCATGAAATAGTGTTTTGCTGCTTACATTTGTTAGATTTGTATCTAAGGATATATTTCCTTTGTGGGCAAAAACAGAGACTCTGTTTGACGACCCTCGACTTGAATGAATTCATCTTTATTCTGTTTAATTCATGAACACTTAGTTTCTGCTTGTTTTTCATAATAATTCTGTGGCTATTTTTAAACCACAGAACCGGACATTTTTTCAGGAAATGTTGATGTTTGTTTTGTCTGCAACAAAAAGATGCAAAAAATGGCCTCAATACATGATTATTATTATTATTATTATTATTATTATCAAGTTTGTCCTTTATGTGCTCATCTTATGACGCAATAAATAGCCCCTCTTCCCGCCTCCCTTCCCTTTTTTTATATTTATTCTGTTATTTTATATCTGTTATTATTATTAAGAAAGTAAAACATTTTTCTATGAGGTAGTAATTTTAATATAAAGTTGAATAAAATCTGTACAGTCTAGTAAAGAGCACTGCAGTAAATGCAGACCTATCTTTTTTTACATTCCACCACTGGATTTTGTGACTGTTTGACTTGTTAAAGTTTCGGAAAATAAAGAAACTCTAAATTAGCCGGATGCTCCAAAGAGTCTTGGTCAGATTTTTAAATAAATATGCATTTTCCTTTTATGACTAATCCAATTGTTTGTGGTAAAATAACAATTTCACGCAAGAAACAGAAACCTGAGCGGCACTGTACTGATCTACTGTCCTGCCTGCATGAGCAGGGATTCGGACCGTTACTGGTGTTTTAAATCACGCTGAGCATTTTTCAGTTACACAGAGAAAGATGAGAGGGGGACCTCCCACTCGCACACAGACTTCCCCCCTCACCCCCCTGCTTTCACTGAAACACACAGCGTCTCTATTTTTCAGCCCACCATCAGTCGTTGACCTGGTTCATTCCTCCATTTAGTGTTAATTCACCAGAACAGAGCAACAGCATGCAGAGCAATGTCAGGTCTTTGCCTGATGTGCTCACAAACAGCATCAAAAAACACGCACAAAATGTGTGACTAAATGCTTCAAATTCAAATGTGTATAGGAGTCATATGTATGTAGCATGAAGTGGCTAAGACTCTCATTTAATAGTGCAACTTTGTGTGGAATGACAATAAACAAACCTGATGCTCCCAAGAGATATTCCAGCTTTTTCCTTTTTGTTATTTTCCTCCCTCCTGAGTTCCAGACAAGAGGATAGTTACCATTAAAATGGGCAATATGTAAAATGGCTGTTAAATTCAAAATGGCAGACTTCCTGTTGACTTCAGCCTATGGCTTCAAGACACTTTTTTGTAGGTCTCGGTATGATACAAATAGCCCCCAAAATTTCATCCATGCATGAGAAAGTGGGTCCTGGGACTGCAGTTTAGGTGGCGCTAGCGAGCCATTTGGCCAGTAGAAGTTCTTCTCGGTAAAACACTCAAAATGGTAGCCCTGTCACGCAGACACCGTTAATCCAAAACGAAAGATTTTAATAACTTTACATGTCGCAGGTCTAAAGAGTGTCCACACCCTTTTTCGTGACATTCCGATAAAATCTGTAGGAGGAGTTCGCCTAAGTATGACGCATGTTCAGTTTTGATCATTTCCTGTCACCATGAGTATGCCTGAATATCAGCATGGGAATAGGTTCAGGGCGCGAGTCTCAGATACATGTAAAGTTTGAT
This sequence comes from Naso vlamingii, assembly GCA_029822935.1. Taxonomy (NCBI): domain Eukaryota; kingdom Metazoa; phylum Chordata; class Actinopteri; order Acanthuriformes; family Acanthuridae; genus Naso; species Naso vlamingii. Next base: position 24,895,592 of record JAPQLA010000004.1, on the reverse strand, counting down.
GCATATTTGACAATGTACGCTGAAGTTATAAGCATTTTGTTTTTCTTGGCAAAACACTCAATATGGCGGCCCCGCCACGCCCACAGCCTGACTCCAAAACAAAAGATTTTAATAACTTTTGATCCCAAAGGGGTCAAGAGTACACACAGTGATTTTCATGGCGGACTTCCTGTTGAGTTTAGTCTATGGAGTCAAGAGACTTTTTTGTAGATCTGGGTGTGATACATATGGCCACCAATTTTCATCCATGTACGTTAAAGTGGGCCCTGGGGCTGCAGCTTAGGGGGCGCTAGTGAGCCATTGGCCCCACCCTCTTGCAAAACCAATGAAATACGTAAATTTTTACCACGACTGAGCAGTGTGCCAAGTTTCATGAGTTTTTGATCATGTTAAAGCCCCCAAAAAGCCATTTCAATTGCATAGAATAATTATAATTCCTTGATTTTCAATAGGTCCTTGCATTGCTTTCGGTGGTCGGGCCCTAAATGTCCGTGAAGTTTGTTTTGTAACCAGGCAATACTGTCTCAGCTGAGTTGTTGTTTGTCTTAAAGATATTGTTTTTACTTTGCTATAATAATCCTGGAATGAAGTGCTTCACAGTGCTTCACACAAAGTGCTGGCTCGTCTCGTATCTGTCTTCTTGCTGCAGGCCCCTAAAGTCTCCTCTTATCTGTTTTCCTTTTGTGCTCATGAGACACATGACTTCACAGAGTGACTGTCAGAGTTGAAGTTCCTCCCAGCAGACACAGAGTTAACAGGAAGCATGAGCTCAGAGTCACAGCCCCTCTGTTTTCCTCCGTTTTCTTTTCTTCTGCATTTTTTCTCAGGCTGCTGCAGGATGTGAGAAAAACTCGACACAAAGTGCTGAAAACTGACGGCCACAGCGAGATCTGAGAAGAACACGTTGAAAAGTAAGGCCTAAAAAAATCCTGTCTGTGTATCTTTATATATACATCTTGTACCTCTTCTGGAATGTGATCAGTTTGGATTAGATTTATATTAGCTCTTAGAGTCTTAACTCAGTTAATCCCTGGAGTGCTCGGACAGGACAGGAGAAGAGATCTGTGATCAGGATTAACTGAACTCACTGAGCATCAACAGACAGAAGATCAGGAGAGAAGAGCTGACAAAAGGTCTCTCTCTGTTCTTTGATTCCAAACCAACAGTGAATGTCTCTCCAATGTGTGTGTGCGTGTGTGTGTGTGTGTGTGCGTGTGTGTGTGTGTGAGTGTGAGTGAATCAGTCTGATAATCTTCTTCCTCTGTGTCATGGAGTGAGTCACACTGTTGCACGGACTGACTGACATATTGCTTCATTACCATGAACATGGTAGCATATGGAACATATGGAACATATGTAGTTTATATTGATTCACTCTTACACACACACACACACACACACACTCACTCTTCCTGCCACAAATACTCTCTAGAGCACCAAATGGGGATTAATCCACTGCTGAAAATAGTCCCCAACATATACACCATTTCCTCTTGTTTTACAAAAAATAAATAAATACATGAAAATAAAAATAAAAAATAACTACAGTCAGCAGCTGTTTGAGGAAATTACTGAATCTATTTAAATATTTTTTTCTAGGGTTTTTTTAAGTTCTACATCCTCATTAGGCACAAACAGAACAGAGACAGGAAATCAGAAATCACTTAGGATCACACTTGCATGTTGTTGGTTTGGGTCTGTCAGTACCCGATGTGAGTAGCGCGTCAGTGTGAGTTGTGTGGTTGCGAAAAGATCCGCCATCTTGGACATCTAGCTATGGCTGCATCACTTGCACAAAAAACATGTCATGATCTGATTTTGATGACTAAATCAAGTTTAGTGTTTTAAAATTACATCATAGCTGATGTCTTAACTCGAGTGGAAAATGTGAAATATTTTACCTGTGCTGCAAAGTTACGCTCGAGCCAGCCTAGCTAGCATCGACGCTAGCGCTAGCCAGCTAACAGCCTGCTTGCCATACACATCATTGCTAACTTGATATGGCCAGCATAGCTGGGCTAGCGCTGGCTTTATGGCTAGCGCTAGTGACGGCCTGTGTTGTTTCACCTTTCAACTTGTGGTGGCTAGCTGGTGCTGAGCAAAGACACTAGCATAGCCGCTAAAACCTCTTAACTAACTTAGCTGGCAAATAAATTTCTAGTCAACAGTTTATGTCCAGTTTGCAACAGACCATGCCTTTCACAAACTCAGCTTGTGATTCTAATACAAATATAAAGCTGGGAATAGTTAAAAATTAATCAGTAACTTTAAACATTAACATGTAATAACAACATGTGATTTGTCCAAGTGTGGTAGCTGTAGCTAGCTGTCCAAGACCTTTTGACTCACATCTTTCTTTCTTTTTTTCAAAATCTTTTAATTAATGACCTTGAAAAAACATACATTCGGTAGACAAACTGTATACAAACAAGGGGATAAACAGTAAAATAATTATATTTAGCAAAAAATGAAATAAAATGAAAACCTTTTTGACTCACGTCGACATGCTACTCACATGGGGTAGTGACGGTCTTTTCATGGGGTTTGATGTCTGTGAGAAAAATGGCTGCCTGTGTCTCACGGCCCGTGTTCGGTTTCCGATGTCTTTCACAGATCGACAGAAGACGCTCGGCTGCCGGCGAACATGGCTCTGTTCTTCTCTGGAGCTGTTACAAGTACGTCATCATCAGATACACAGAACATTTCTGCAAGAACACTTTGCTGTTAAACAGTTTGTTGTTGTTTTTGTTTTCATCTCTGACAAAAGCAACAACGTCTTGTGCCAGAGTGCTGAAAAAGGGAAAATGGCCATTCTAGAAAACTCTGTTCAACAAGAATTTTTTTAAACGTCCCTCAGTGGCACTCCTCCTTTTGTGACTTTGCCGCTGTGGAGTTTTATGAATGATGTCGACAATAAGACAACAAAGGGCTTCCTGTCTGTCACATTCCTGCAGAGTGTTCATCAGCAGCACGTCAGCTCTGCTCAGAAAAGTAAATTTACTCAAGTGGTTTCCCACACCGACCTCAGGAATGCTCCCTGGCTCTGCACACGGATGAAACATCAAGTCATCTTTATTTAGAAACAAAGTCGCCTTCAGGGGGCAGCGCAGGACGAATATGCTTCATGAGTGTGTGTGCATGTGTGTGTTTGTGTGTGTGCAGTTTTTCACCTGTTTGCTAGTCTCACATCTTTTTTGGATATTTGCTTTTCAGGCTCACCAATAAAACGGCGGCTGCGTGGGAATCACTCCTGTCAGAGGTGAGGCCGTCTGTGTCTTTACCTTCTGAAACGCTGAATGTGTTTCAGCTGCAGCAGAGGTGTTGGACATGTTTGTAAATGTTGCTTGTTTTCAGAGCAACAATAAATAAACCACTGTTACTTTGTTTGGCTATAAGGCACATAAACACAACACTCAGTGCTCAGGAGGGTTCACGGACATCTTTAGACAGTTTTAATGCTCGCGAAGTTTTAAACCCCACATGTTAACCTCCTGTCTGTTCCTCCCTCAGCCTCGACTTGTCTCTCCTCTCTCCTGACTCCTCGTACGTCTGTTATTCATCTGTGGATGGTGGTGATCCTTGCTGCTGCCGCCGTTCGCCACGCCTCCTCACCAACGGATACTACAGCGTCACCGAGGACAGCTTCACCTTGGACGATGACGGCAACGTGTCGCTGTCTCCCTGCAAAACCAACGTGTCCTACAAGGAGAACCTGGTCAGGTGGGAGCAGTTTTTCAAATACGTTTACAACAGTGATAATATTCTTTATTTGTTTATTAACATATGCTTTAAACACAAAGGGAAGCTGGTTATTTTTTAAATTTTTTTAACGAATGTTTGGGAGGAAGCCAGTGTGAGGTATTTTTGTAAGTAGACCTGGAAGTAGGGCTGGGCAATATGGCCTAAAGATAAAATCTCTGATTCTTTCATACCGCCAATTTTTTTAAACAACAAAAGACAAAGGAATTATTTAAAATAGGTTGTTTTTATTTTAAACAAACATGAATTTCCCTTTTGGCAATAAAGTAACCGGCTTTAACCAAACTAAACCTTTTTTAAATAAAGGTTTGATCAAACAAAGGTGAATCTCACTATTTGGGATTAATACAATGCAGCCTAACTTTCACCAAACTTCGCTTAAAAAAAAAAAAAAGAAGAAGAGCCCAGAGCTGAGAGAGAGAAAACTGCCAGCTACCGTATTTACCCTAGTTAAAGGGAAAATCGATTTTCCCAATTTTCATTTTTTCAACATCGACTAAAAAAATGAATTTGAATTTCGATTTTTATGCCCAGCCCTGCCTTGAAGTTAGCATCACCCTGGTTCTGTGGACAAAAAGCCAAAGCTTTCTCTTGGATTTTTTTGACACTATTGCAGAAAGCAAGATTTCAGTTTTTTACACGTTTTGTTCAGCAGGTAATTCTTACTAACTGTATAAACACCACCATTACAACATAGAAAAGCATAGATGTAGAACAAGCAAACATTAGGCTATGATCAAACTCCACAAAGTTTCTGTTTCCAGAGCGTCGGCTGCCATGTTGTGATGTAATCGCTATTCAAACAGTTAAACAACCAATGAACGGGCTTTTGGGGCGGAACATAAATTGGAGGAATCCGATTGGAGTGCTGTTGGCAAGAGTAACAAACTACTTGGAAACTGTTGCTAGAGCTTTTAACACTAATTTTAACACCAAGCTAGCTTTGGTTTATTTAATACTTACAGGTTTATGTAAAATATGAGCAGCTGCATGTCCACTCAGTAGTGGATCCAGCCCTTTAGCTGAATGGTATCCATACCTGCCTCTGTTATTGGTGGTCCCGGGTTCATGTCCCCGCTCGCATGGACGTTACATTTATAATAACAGGTGGACTGGTGTGATAAAATTGGTTGAATTAAAAAAAATAATTCAACCAATAATGGCCAGAGTCAACGATGACATCAGGGACCCAGGAGTTTTGTTTTAAATGAAAGATGGAAGTGGCAGACTTGAACTTACAAATACAAAATATTTCTTTTTTTGTTATTTTTTTGTGATACATGTTTAAATTTGACTAAAAAAGGAGCAGGGATATGGTCCCAAAGGGTTGAGAGTGCATTTTTGACTTCAGTTCAACTTTAACGTCTGCGTCAGCGCCATCAGCCTCCTGTTACCATACACACTGTACACACTGTACACACTGTACACGCTGTGCACACTGTACACACTATACACGCTGTACACACTGTACACACTGTGCACACTGTACACACTGTACACACTATACACGCTGTACACACTGTACACACTGTACACACTGTGCACACTGTACACACTGTACACGCTGTACACGCTGTACACACTGTGCACACTGTACACGCTGTACACGCTGTACACACTGTGCACACTGTACACACTGTGCACACTGTACACACTGTACACGCTGTACACGCTGTACACACTGTGCACACTGTACACACTGTACACACTGTACATGCTGTACTAGTCAACAGGTTTGCTGTAGAGTATAATCATACATAGTCCCATGTGTAATAATAATATAAATATAATCACAATGAGGCTGTGAGGGCAGACTACACATGTAAACATAACACGATGATGATGATGACGATGCCACTCACCCACTGCAGACTGTCATCATCGACCAGAGAAGCTTGTTCAGTGAAAGGCTGCTCCTCCCCAAGTGCAGAACTAACAGACTGAAAAACTCCTTTGTCCTTCATGCCATCAAACTGTACAACTCCTCACTCGGGGGGAGGAGGGGTAACAGAAGGACAGAGGAGGACGGGGGAGAGCAGTAGAGAACCAAGCCTGGTCACTTCACACAAACACAAACTGGACACAAATTTGTGCAATAACTAGCATAGCATTGGACTATCTAATATTTAAATACTTTATTTATCTACAGCTTTCTATTTTGTAATTAGGATTAGGTTTTTTTTAATTTGCTTATTGTTCACTTTAACTCTGGGTGGTGCAATTCATGTCCTTCTCCACTGTACTGTAACGCTGCTGGAATTTTAATTTCCCTGAGGGAACCTGCCCAAAGGGATCCATAAAAGTTCTATCTATCTATCAAACTGGTGGACAAAGTCTAAGCTGTTTATGGCTGCTGTCATAATTGTGTTAACTGTACAAGAAGAAACTGAAAGTAAAAAAGCAGATTGAACATTTCTGTTTATATGTGCCATCAGGCGATCATGAAGCCTTTGGTGCAAGGCCACAGATAAACATCACCATGAACCGACAAGAGGAAACATTTCAGCAGCTGCAGCATGCCAACATCAGAAACACACACACACACACACACACACACACTCTTCAAACACCTCTCCTTATAACCATGAGGTCATTCTCAGCCAATCAGAGCGAGGCGTGTAGCTCATGTCAGGCAGGTTGGACAGCTGTAAATTCTGCACATCTGACATCTGTTACATTCTGGAGCCAGCGTGTGATGTCATCCATCATAGTTGCTCAGCAACCCTTGTGTTATTGAAACCTTCATCGTCAACATTTAAAGAGTTTCTCTGTTCTCTGACTTAACGGACAAAGTCTGCAGTTACAAAAGTTACAAGAAAACAGTCAAACCACAGAGTGTTTTCACCTGCAGCCTTTCAGCTTATTTTTTAAAGATGTTCAGAAACACAAAGCGATCAATGAGCAGTTAAACTGAAGCAGTTCGTCAATGATTTGTTGAGTTGTTTGATAAAAGAATTTAAACTTCTTTCTTAATGCTGAAATTCTTCTGATTCCAGCTTCTCAAATGTTGAGATTTCTTGCTTTTTCTCGTCTTACATGATAAAATAAATAAAAATATTTGGTATGTTTTGTCGCTCAGGGTTTTCCGGCGCAGACGGCGACCTCGAAGTTCTCTGGTTCGCCTGCTGAGCGACGTGACGGAGAGCTGCCAGTCCTGGCTGGATGAGAAAGTCTTTAGAGGTGTTTTCAGGACAACACATAACCAAAACCAGGAGCAGGACCAAGACCTGGACCAGGACCAGGACCAGGACAAGTTCACAGACCAGGACTGGGCCAGGACGAATCAGAAAGGCCTGGTGGGGTTGGATGAGCCTGGATTCTGGTCTGGATTAAACAGCACCGCACTGGACGACAGCCACGGCTTCACTTACGGTAACAGAAGTCTCGGTTCAGTCAAATGAGTCCTCAGGTTGTTCTGTCTCACAACACGTTGCCCACGACAACGATGTTGCTGGTGCCACTCGACATGCTGAATAAATGTATTTTTTTATTTTCAGACCACACCGAGATCCCGCCCCCTCCTGACAAAGTGGCCCCGCCCCCAAAGATGCTCATCCAGGAGGAGATTTGTTCTGAGATCTGTCAATCAAGGGAACGTTTCACCCAATCACTGGGTGGCCTCTCTGAAGTCCCGCCTCCCTCACCCTTCTACACCAGCAGCGGCCTCTGTCAGGCCTCACCTGAACACACAGGTGAGCTGCAGCACTTTAAACAGTGAACATCTTACTGCTGTTTCTGTGGCCTCTGAACTCTGATGGGATCTTATTGACAATTTTTTTGAGTTTTTCACCTTTAAAAGATTTTAAATTAAAGTACAAATTGAGCAGCTCTTAACGTTTATCAAATACATGATTTTGAATCAGCCTTTACACACTAACTTTAGTCCTCAAACAATTGTGCAGCCAAAATGAATTTATAAATAAATTTAAAATAAAAATGGTAAATGCTGCTGAATTCACAAATATTTTGGCCACAGAGGATGTCTGATGTTAGTTTGCTTTCCCCCCAGAATTTTATCTTTCACAAAGCTGCAGTATTATTTTATCTAAGTCATGTTATGGTCGTTCTTCTCCCGTGTTTCCTCTGACATGTTTGTATTTGTGTTTCAGGGTTCACAATGAAAGCTCTCCTGCTTTTCTTCTTCACCGTCTTTATCTTCACTGCGCTGTGCTCAGGGTAAAAGTCTCTTTTTAATTGTTAATCCGTTATAACAGATCATCTCTGTAATACAAACATAATAAAAACTGCACTCTTACTACAAGGCAGAAATGGTCACAAGTCTTTAAGCTCAAGTCCAAGTCAAGTCTCAAACCTTTTATGGTGGTAACGAGTGTTCGTCTGCTGCATGTCAGTCAGTCTGCTTAGATCACAGCATGGCTGTATCTATGGAATTCAAAGCATGTACTGCAGTACAGATAGTAGTAAAGATGGCACATGGGTAATGACGCATGTGCATCAAGAATGGAACGAGATTTAGCTCTTCAGACCTTGTAACTAATGAAAAGAAGAAAAAAAAAAACAGCTTGTTCATGACTCCCAAACCTCGAGTTTGGGTCAAGTCTGAAGTCTTTTGAGGTCAAGTCTCAAGTCACTGTGTGTGCGACTTGAGTGTGACCTAAGTCCAAGTCTCAAGTGCAAGTCCCCATCTCTGCTACAAGGTTGTGTTAAACCCCGTGGCTGAGACGCCTGTCACTCAAGTCTCAGTATGATGTCTCAGATAAAAAGAGGCGAGTGCTGCCCAGGGTCAAAAGTGAAGAACGATGTGAAGGACTCAGGTGCTCTTCAATGACATGGGCCAGAGGTCAACTTACAAATAAATGAATGATTGTCCAGGTCATTTGTAGACAAAATCCGTAGTGATGAAAGGCAGACAAAAACGTTTGGGGCACTCCGAGGTAAGTTAAGATGATGAAGACCCTGTTAAATCGAAACGCGTAGACATATCCCTGTCAAATAAAGGGTTTTTATATTAACTTACCTCAGGGTGACTCAGACGTTTTTGACTTCCTTTCCTCACTATGGATTTTGTCGACAGAAAACCTGGACAGTCATTTGTGTATTTGCAAGTTGATCTCAGTAATTTTTATTGCACCCTCTTAAACTGTTAATGCAAATTTGAAGGATCAATAATTTTTTACTTCACCACCAAAACAAATGTCAAAAAAATAAATGAAAAAAAGGCTTTCCCTATAACTTCATCACAGTTAGTTTTTAGGACATCTAGTGGTTGTCAGAGGAACTGCAGCTGCAGACACAAAAAGCAGTCAGGTCCTAAGGTCAAGTTTAAGACGTTCGAGTCAGACTCAAATCCTCAGTGCTGAAAATGAGATCTCTAGTTTGAGCTTCAGTTCAATGTGTTTTCTCTCACGTATGAAAGCTTAACTCACTTTTTTCATCCCTGCAGGTGTGTGCTGTGGAGTGCGACTGTTGCATTGTCCGTGTTCATGATGGTCACAACATTCATGTGTAAGTATCACGTAAAATTGAACTAAACTTTAGATCAACATTAAGGATCTGTTGATAAAGTATTCTAAGCATTTGTTGTGCCAATGTGCATTTGTTGTGTGATGATGTTTAGCCTACTTTCTGTGTGCTATGCTTGTCTCAGTGCTTGTTTTAGAGGCTTCTTGCAACCAAGCGAGACTAAATTCAGTGGATCTAAAGGCTCTCACACAGCAAACTGACAACAAAGAACAAGCTGCGATAAAGATTGGCCGCCTCGTCGCTTTTTTGTCTGCAGCTGTCAGGCCAAAAAGTGGCACTGTTCACACAACAGCTGGCGACCAATAGGCTCGTGCATGCTGCACCTGCATCAAGACAAATCCTTCTCCACAGATATACAAGCTGTTTTTATGATTAAGCAGCGTTTTTTTTCAGACCCAGTCTCCCTAATATAGAATCTTAAACTTAGAACGTGTCTGATAAGAAGTTACAAATGGTACTAGTGAAGAGGCAAAGCAGAAAAAAACGGAAGAGTCGCGCTAAATGTGTGTAACCATGGAAACTACAGTGACAGGCTTGAGGGGCTTTCCCTCTCTGTTTCCATGTCCATGGTCCATGGTCTGCTTACCTGAGCAGCCGGTCAGAGTGCTTTCTCTCACAGACAAGTCACTGCAGATTCTACGTGTTAACTCTGCCAAATATCCTTTGACTGAGAAGTCCCATCCCGGCTCGTTGTGTAGGAGCCCCACAGCACAAGAACTTACATTATTTGTTGATATCAGGTATATGTAGAATATGTAGACTATGGAAACACTTTCCACAGCTTTAAGACAAGAAAATGTCATATCTTCTTGTTACATCTCTTTCAGTCCTGATGAAGTTGGGGCCGATGAGCGGGTGGAGGAAGGCGAAGACGGAGGTGAGTCCAAGATCGACAAAACTTTGCTTCATTTTGTCAATTGGCAGTGAAAAAAAATAACATTAACAGTTTGTAATGGTTTCGTTTTTCAGGACATCACATCAAGAAACGAGTAAAAGAGTCAGAAAAAAGTTTCCAGTGTTCGCAATGTGAAACTCGAGGAGCGACAGAAAAGGTCTGATGGGAGTCAGCAGAAATATTTAGCATTTCTTTAACTGTGTGCATGAAAGATACAGAGTCAGAATGAGCTCCAGAAAACCTTTTTACAGAAACACCCGTTTGATGCTTTGACTGCGAATCTTAAATTTACCACTTTTTGAATGTAAATCTGTATTTAAACATGTTTTAAACAAACACATTTACAACATTTAACCTTTAAATCCAAAGCAAAAGGCCAGGAAGATCAGCATGGTGATGCATCCAGGTAAACAAAACAAACAGAGACTTTGTATGGCCTCATGTTTCACCTCTGTGTTAAATGTTGAAATCATGAAACTTTTCATCACGTCTGGAATTTTCCTGAGTGAAAAAGCTGAATCAGACGTGTTTCTGTAAAAAAGCTGAAGGAGCTCATTCTCATGGTAAAAAGTTCCTGTAGTTTAGCAGCAGTAAAACACAAATGTATTAAATTTAAAGCATTCTAATGTATTTTTGAAATAATGTAAATGTATCTTCTATTGTTAATAGTTGAACTTGGCTTTTTGAGCTGTCCAAAGTGACCAGACGTCAGACTTTTCTCGTCTGAAAAATAAATTCAGGTCCAAGAGCAAAAAATTGAGCAGTGAGTGTCACGGTGAAGCCTCACTTCTCTTTCAAAATAAGAGCTGCATTTTTTTCTGATAAAGCAAACGCACAAAATCACCTAAAGTTCTTCTGATCTACCTGAAAGTTGTAACCACAGGAGATAAATGCCATTTTCCTGAGGAAACTGGTTGAAGAGTTTTATTCCAAAGTGAAATAGCCGCAATAAAAACACTCTTAAAGACGAAAAAAACAGTTCTGTTAATTTAAAGCTGCACCAGCTCAGATTTTATTTTGAAAATCTAAATTTTAGAGCTCTGATGGAAAAAAGTTTTGCAAGAACACAAACAGATTATTTCTGACTTTCTATGTTAAAATACTTTGTAAGAGGGAAACTCAGTTTTTTGATGTCATCAGATTGACAGCTGGATGTTGTGGTCTGCAGATACACATGTTGTTGTTGTCATTGTTGTTGTTGTTGTTCAAGGCTTGACATAATCTAACCTCATTCAGACTAAATCATACTTATGGTTAAACATAATCAGAGGTCAATAACCTCAAGTAAACATGATAAAGTCACTGAATGACAAAAATCCCGTAAATGTTAAGTTTCCTGGTGCAGCTTTTAGATAAAAACCTCATGAGTCGTCTGTATTTTATTCACTGAATGATGATCTTGTTCTCAGCAGCATTTTGTAGTAAAACTCTTCAGCTATTAAGTGCCTTTATATCAGCCAGCAGCACCGAAATACAACAATGAGAATAATACAGGGAAGTTTGATAAAAACCTAAAATGCTGCTGAGCAATGAAACGTACCTGCTCCAGTGTTTAAATGGAGAAAACTGTCAGCGTTAAGTTTTTCCTGTGTGAGCTGCAGCAGGTGGGTGGAGTTTCCTGCATCTGGAAACCTTTCATATTTAAAAATAAATAAATTTAAAATCAATGTTCTCATCAGGAAAAGTGCGGCAGGAAGAAAAATAAGTACTGTATGGCTTTGTAAGGTTGAGACTTTATAAAGTGTTCAAACTGAATCACGTTTGGTCCTCAAACAAAGCCAAGACTTTAGCAAACCCAAGAATGGAAGAGATGATCTGTGCTTTGTTTTCAGCAGCAGCACACATCAGCTCCTCCTGAGTGAAACTTCAGTGTTGTCATGTGTGATTTTGTGTGCTGAACTTTTACGTTTCGTCTGAGCAGGTTAGACTAAAAAAAATTTTTTTTTTGTCTGTTCATCACACTATGTTAACTAAGGTAATAAAGCATAATAGAAATGGTGCAAGAATGTCAAGGCAAAGGATTTTTAACCCTCACACGACCAACTTGACAGTAATTAAACTGTCACTATGTTGACGTGAACATGGGAACTTTCACTTCCATCCATGATATCTGACGTGAACGTGGCTTCAAATCTGAAGCGTGAATGATTAACGTCTGGGCACACCAGGAAGTGATGCAGCGAAAATAATCAACATCTTTCCGTAACGAACAGTAGAAGCAGAAGAAGTAACTTAATTAATCCCCTTTGGGAAATTGATTCTCTGCATTTGACCCAAACTATTCATAGTTAATCGTAACTACACACAGTAGGAGCAGTGGGCTGCCGCAGTACGGCGCCCAGGGATCAACTCCAGATCTTTGCCCAGTGCTTTGGTCCGGGGCACTGACAGAAGTATTAACCCTAACATACACAGGAAACCGGAGCACCCACGGAAAACCCACGCAGGCAAACTCCACACAGAAAGGACCTGGATTCGAACCCAGCACCTTCTTGATGTGAAGCAACAGTGCTAAACACTGTGCAGTAGTTGAGTCTTGATGACATCATAACTAACAGGGCTAGCTGGTGAATTTCTGTAGCAGCCAGGCTAACTGCTAACATGCTAGCAACCCTGGGAACAAAAAGTTCAGGACACCACAACCTCTGGGTTGTGTCTAGGGCTTTATTTTGAAAATGGAGCTGCTGTGGCAGTGAAGGCAACACAAGATGCTGTTTGACGAGGTGGAGAAGCTATCACAGGTTAACTGGCATTATGTTGGCACACATGCAGCACTTTAATACACAGACACGGAGGACTTGGTTTTGAAGAAGGACACTGATTGCCAGTTTGGTCATATTTTGGGTTTAAAGCAGGAGAATATGGCGAGCAATTTGCGATGCAAATTCACTTTTCTAACTGAATTTGATTCCTTCAAAGATAATTTATTTCACTATGAAATTTCGCTAATTCACAGCTGGTGTGACCAAGCCTTTCGAGTCGACACCTCTCTTTCTGTGTAGTTTCTAGTTGTCTGATGAATTTTCATTCACTATAAGTGCCAAATATGTGATTATTTGACATTTCAGGAGACATTTCTTCACCAGTACTTAATCACTGAAAAAATACTAATACTAATATTTTTAATACAGTGCTGCATACCTTATTACTTTGCATTTAAAGCTGCACTTGTCTATATTTTTTTTTACAAACAATCGATCAAAAGACACAATGTAACGTGAGGTGTCTATCGTAGCAACAGATTTTTAAACTCTTTTAGCTCGTCAATTTGATTTTATGGCTGAAATTTTGAGCCAGATGTTTTTCTCTGAAGCTCTCCAATGAAATGATGTTGCTGGTTTTCATAATGAGCATCGTTTGCTAACGTGTCTGCTTTTCTGCCCTGTGTTGGCCAAAACATTTAAATGCAGCTTTAAATGAAATGAAAGTTAAATGTGGGAATTTTAAAGTTGTTTCTTCAATAATAATAATAATAATGATACATAATAATAAATGAATGAGGTGTTGGAGACTGTTAGTTAAACACAGCAGAGATTTGTTTTTGTTTTTCTTGTGAATCAAACCCTTAGATAAGCTCTTGAATGCAGCTGCTGTACATTTGTTGTAAATATATTTTTTTTACTTTATTCATTGACTGCACTTGTTTCCAAAGGTGGAAATGTGACACTGCTTTTGAGGGCACTTATAATACATGTTTTGTTTTTATTCCACTGTACTGTATTCATGTTGGCTAATTGCCTGTTCAGAAAATTGTAAAATTAAACCTTAAACGATGCATAAACTAGAATTAATTCAAAATTAAGAAAATTGTCAGTCAGGAAGAAAGAAAGGGACAAAGTCGACCTCTTCTTACAGTGTTGATCGCTGTGTTTGATGTTGCATTAAAAAAACAGTAGTTTTTACTGATTTGGAAGATGAGTAGTTTCGCTTTAGGGCCTGTTGGTGGCGCTGTGTTTGAGGATTTAATAATTACAATATTTTGCTTACTGTCAGACATTTTAGTGAAAGTGTTTGAATGTTCATCATCTATTAAAGCCTGCTACAAAGACGGTGTGTTTCTCATTAGTCTAATTGTCACCTCAATATTTCTGTTCTCTTATTTCAGGCTGATGTTTTTCCTCCAGAGCAAATAACAATCAGTTTAAAGGTGCAGCTGACTAAAAAGGAGAAACTCGAGACAAACAAAAACATGGAAAATAACACAAATAATACACCAAAGGATGGCCTGTTAGTCAGGATGTTCAAGAAATTGGATTAGTAATGTTTTAACTTCTCCTGTGATGGATTTGTTCTAATGTTGAAGCTCAGACATCAAAATATTTTGGGCTTCTTTACACGGAAAAACTGTAATGATCCAAAATAATGACTTGAAGGTTTAGTGCGAAGAATTTGGTTTTATCTAATGATCATAATACTTGTCCCTCCTGGGCCACTGTAGAAAGATTGCTATGCACCATGATGGATGCAAAGAACTCCTTCTCAAAAGACAAAAACACCACAAGTCCTATTTCCAGGTTATAATACACACTAATGTCCGCACACTTATGAGTAATATATTTAATTTTTGCCTTTTTCTGCCTACAGATCTTACTAAATCTTATATCCACTCTGGATCTTTGATTTGCAAGTTGTTGCTATTGAAGGTTTTTTTTTTTTTTTTTTCCAAATATCATTTTTTAATGTTTAATGCTTTGGGCCTTGGCAGAAATTTCAGAAACAAAACAAACTAACTGGCTTTTGTAATTTGGATGGACTGATCCAAAAGAGGGGTGTGACTATGAACCTGAACTTGATCTAGGAAATCGTTAAATCAAGACTTTAACCATGAGGTTTTCTCAAAGTACTGATATAACAAAGTGAAAAGACAAGAGTCTACAGTCCATGAAAAACAGCTGATGAGATTGGAAAGGGGGCGGGGGTAAAATGTGGGGGCGGGGCAAGTCATGACCTGTAAAAGTGTGTATATGTGTGTGTATGTTTCTGCAAAGTTTGGCCATGTTACATGAGTCCGTTTAGAGGCTACGCTCCTTTTTGTCACAGGCCACTCCCACTGCCACGCCCCTTTTAGCCAGTTGGCCTAACAGTTAATCAGCTGACTTTTGGCTCATGAAGTCTGTGAATCCATATGGAAGTTATGCACCTTTTTGCAATAGGCCACTCCCATTGCCACGCCCCCTTTAACCAACACACACACACGTACCGGGCGACTGACAGAGCTGCTTGTCACTAATAAACGCACAGATTCACCATCTGTGGATACGTGTGAAGTAGTTTTGGCGTAGGCTAAAATGCAATAAATAAATAAAACAGAACTGTCCCTCCTCACAGTCTGAAGAAATTTTGGGGATCTTAGGTTTTGTGGCAGAACCAAATTTCTTTTATTACAGCGTGGCAGAATTATCATGGTATCATACAAAGTAAACAACACAGCTGATAAACAAACATGCTGGACATCATGCAGCTGTTTGGAGACATGATGCAACTTCAGCTGTTCACTTTCAGACAAACATGCAGATTTTCCTTCAGACTCGAGCGAGTCGCACACATACACAAAAAAACTGAAAGAAAAAGTGAAAATGGAGAATGCAACAAGTTATGGATTTCAGCTGTAACATTTTATGATACTAAAGGTTTATTTTTTCCTTTTTGAAACATTGAAGAAAAAGAATTTATACTGTCAAACCACTTTCATGGAAAATTGTATCTACAGGCAAACTATCTGCAGGGAAAGACTCCGCCCCCTGATGTAGAGGGCAGGAAGTCATCACTAAAATCACCTGTTGAGCTGATCAGTTCAATGAAAACCTGCAGACACACCTGAGGTGACTAAAAACTCTCAGCAATTTTTAACAGATGTGAAAACATTTTATATTCAGAAAAGATAAATTTGTTTTCAGCAGACTCATCCCAGAACAAAACAAAACAAAACAAAACAAAGTCTGTTTGTCCAAAAGCACTGAAAGAACCAAGAATCACACACAGGTGAAATTTAAATCTGAAACTAAGAAAAAAAAATTCAAACTTTAACTCATGTCTGACCTTGTGAGTGAACTTTGGAGGCAACAGATTCCAGAGTCACTCAGAGACCAGAATGATGTTATGTGGCAGGAGAAAGTGGACTTCATGTGGAAAACTGCATAAAAACAGAAAGGAACTGACGGAATCAGCACAGGATTTTTCCATTTCACATCCCTAAAAACGTCTGCTCAGTCAAATCAACACATCAACTGATGACAAAGTCGCATCAAATCTTCACGGCTGGACTGACCTGTTTTAAGGGCAGAAATTTATTGGTGCCGTGTTAACCTCCGCTAACACTTTCTGAGAGTTGCATCATAGCTGAAACAGTTAAGAAAAACAGAATATTTGCAAGAGTTGTTGGAGTCGGGTGAGCAGATGCTAAGAACAGCTGTGGCTGCAACTTTTTAATGCCATTATGGAGATCATGTGTGAATTATTTAATTTTCTTGAGAACACAAAGTGACTTTTCTCCTGGTAACGAGTTGATTCATCAGGTTATTTGAAGAAGTTCATCTCAGCAGGATCGCTGACGTGCACTCACCTGTGAAGATGCAGCCATGCTGGTTAACTTCTTCTGATTATCTCTAACAGAAAGACGCTCAGAGACGGTGAAGCAGTCTGATGCATTGACCAAGAATGTTTTCATTCTGACATTTTTAGCATAAATCTGTTGTCACAATCTGTTGTTTTCATTTCAATCAAAGACAGAAATGAACCGGCAAAAGGCCAAAATGCAAAAATTAAAGAAATTGAGGATTTATGTCATCAAGTAACGACTCTATTGGGCAAATGTACCTATTTAGTAAATATATTGATATTTGACATCAGATTATCTATTACATATGACAAGAGGAAGTAAAACTTTTATTTTGTAATGTCATCATTTTGTTTCATCTCTATTATGCATACTACACAAGACTATAAGGAATCAGGGTGTAAGGAAATGCCGATACTCATCGGTCTCTTGATTATGTTTTGTGATTTTTTATTTTTTTTATAATACAGGTTTACATTCAAAGATTTGTGGTGTTGGTTCATTTTGTGTTTTTTTTAACCCCCGACTGCTGTTGCACAAAAAGTTCTGCTCTGATATTCTGATTGCATAAAAGTAAACCATGTTCTTCCAGATCTTACGGACATTGTGGTATTATCTTCATACGATGAGTTTTTCTAAAATTAGATTGGAAAAAACTGCAACATATTATATTGTAACCTGTGTATCTTCATACCCATCTTATCGCCAGATTCTCGGAGATAAACAGCCCTCATAAGCAAAATGATAGTAGGACCTTTAATAATCTTTTTCCCGAGCGAAAGAAATAATTAATGATCCCAAGACAACAGCCTGCAGTGCTGTTCTCTGCTTCCATATGTGTGAAAATAAATGCTCGTAGCCCCTCTGTAACATTTTAGTTTCATTTTTTAATCTCTTGAAGAACACTCACAACTAAAGAAGAGCTTTACTGTAACCAGAAACACCATGAAGACTTGAGGTGACTTTGTCGCCCTTTAGGGGAAAACAAAAGCTTGTGAGAAAGTTTCAGGACCCACCAGCTGATAGTTCAGTTTAGTTAGAACACGTGGGATCTGACCTTTGTTGAGACATATCCCATGTTCCCATAATCCTCCTCTGTCACTGAAACGTTGGAGTGAATCGTTTCTCTCCAGCGTGCACGGTGACATGGCGGCGCAGGTGGCTGCCAGAGATGAAGGTTTTGCCGCAGTACGAACACCTGAACTGTTTGCAGTCCGTGTGGACGGTCATGTGCACCTTCAGGGATCCTGACTGGGCGAAGCGTTTCCCGCAGTGGACGCAGCCATAGCGTTTTTCTCCGGTGTGGACACTCTGGTGGCGTTTTAGGTTACTGGGGTCAGAGAAGCGTTTGCCACAGAGCGCACAGACGAACGGTTTCTCACCTGTGTGGACCCGCATGTGGGTTTTCAGGTTCTTCAGGCAGGCCAGAGTTTTACCGCAGCAGTTACAGACAAACCTTTTTCCTCCGCTGACCTCTGCGCTGTGAGTGGACACCCTGTTGACTCCGTCCTGATGTCTCCACCTGTCCCTTCTCATGAACGCATTTTGTCTCTGTGTCATCTCCTTCCTGACTGAAGGCTGCAGCTCATCTGCAGGTAACGGCGCCCTCTGCTGGTCGTTCCGGAAGCCTGCAGGCTGCTGGTGCTCTGCTTCACACTGAGTGACCTCGCCTACAGTAAAAGGGAAACTCCTCCCTGAATCGGAAGCAGCGGACACACTCACACTAGAGTTCAACACGTATGAGCAGCCTGGATCTTCACTCAAGGGATTCTGGGTCGTGACGGGGCCACACTGGAGCTGTGAGTCGAACATCAGACAGTCGTAACTGCTGGTTTCTGACCTCTGGCTGCTGTTCAGGGTTTTTTGGGTGGACACGGAGGTGGAGCTCACTTCCCCGCTCACCCATGACCCAGATGAGCTGGCCCCTTCATCAGCTACTTCCTGTTTGGCCAGTGGGGGTGGAGCTTCTGTCTCTGATGTATGGGCATCAACAACACAGCAAAACTCTTTCAGGGAGAAAGAAAAGAAAATAATTACTGTTTTGAAAATTTTTTACATTCCAATTTTGCAGATTTTACTACTAATTTAGGCCAAAGTTTAAAAAATACACACAAAAAAACAGTTATTGAAACTGGTCTTTTAAATCCGTCTTTTAATGGTGTACTTAAAAACTTTTAAATTCAACTTCAGGCAAGTGCAGTTATCTTTAAATGAATGTAAGTTCCACCTCAAATAAATTTACAGCTTTAAGCTTTGAGCCAAATTCAGACAGTTAACCTGAGGGCAGTTTTACCTACACAGATGACAGGTTTCCTGTCTGTGGAGCAAATCAGTCGTCCAACTTGCAAAGGTATGTTGAAAATACAAGTTCATACCCTCCACATTCCTCCAGCCCACACACCACAGGAGACTGCCCCCTGACGACGGCCGAATGCTTGCTACCAATAAAGGCCACACGAGGGCCCCTCTGGTTCGCTGTAAGCTCAACCACAAGTTAACCAAATAAACCAAGAGGGGACTAAACTTGGGACCAAACCACCTCAATCCGCACATTTCACTGTCAATCCAGAAAAATTAAATGTCTTCTGAGGGGGAAATGAGTTTCAAGGCTTGTTTTATTTGATAAACAGTCAAAAACCTGAAGCTATTCAGATCACTGATATAGAAAACTCCACATTGAGCAAATATTCATATTAAAAAGCTTAAAAGCTGTGATTTGTTCCCCCACATTTCTGCCTTATAAAATAACCTGACCGATAAATTAAAACAGAGATAAAGTTGCAGCTGATTATTTCCTGTCAGTGGTCTTGGGCAGTATTAGGGTACACCAGCGTATTAAAGGGACATTCCACAATGTTGGACATAAGGCCTCATTTTCGATGTCTCCAGTCCTGTTTCTGTTGATACAGACCATTTTCAGCTCATTTGACACAGGACAGAGTTTGTACAGCTCACCATTCAGTTTAATTTGTGGCTCTGGTTCACGACAGGACTAATTAAAAAGAAAAACACATCTGCAACTGTTTGGGAGTATTTTGGCTTTACTTCGTGTCAGGGTCCTTTTTTTTTTTTTTTGCAATGATGACCGGCTCACTGGACATTAACCCTAACTTGAAGCCCAGAAAAAATGCTTGGACTAGTGATTTAAAATGGTATTATGACATAGTCCAGCAGAGGGCAGTCTGTAGTTTAACAACTGATGAGTGAAGTGTTTACAGTTCAGTGCTCTGATGTTTGGAATAAAGTTTGGCAAAATGAAATACTTACATTTCTTTGTCACAAATATTTGGTAAACACGTTCAGCTGATTTTATATTATATCAGCCGATACATCCGATATCGTAATTTTCTTGATCTCCAATACCATACCAGCATCGATCCCAAAAATCCCATATCGGTCAGACTCTTTTGGCCCACAAGAAATCTGCGCCCACAGAATTCTGACGACATCTCCACAGATTTTAAATAAACAGACGTGCTGTTTGTAAAACTATTAACATTAACACACACACACACACACACCCTTATGCATGTATGTGACAGTCGCAGTGTTTCCCATACAGCTTTACTGGGACAGGTCGCCTATTTGGCAACACATTTTAGCAGGCCTATCTTACACTTTAGTTATTTTTAATCATCCGAGAAAACGACACCACTGGCAAATAAGGAGCTGACACTATGCCGTCGCTCTTCCCCTCTCGTCTGCTGTCAATCAGATACGCTCTGCAGAGAGAGAAGCTGTGGTATCACCCGTGTTAACACGCCAGTTATAATGCGATTTCAGACTTTATGCAGCTAACACCAAAATTAACTGCAGAGAGAGACTATGAGAGAGAGGAATTTTATTTCTTTTGTAATTTGGGCCTGCCAACCTCACTGAATTGTTCCGTGTATGAATTTAAAAGGTTGCACAAAAATCTCCTTAATATTTATTTCAGCTTGCTTGAGGTCATTTTAGTTTGTGACTCAATTACATTCAAAAACAAACTTTGTTATCTTAGATCGATATTGTCCATCACATGTAAAGAAAAAAAAATCCACAGAATTCCACAGATTTTCATATTGGATCGCTGCTGAAAATGGGAAAAAATCTGCAGAATCCATCTGGGCCTGCTAGTTAGGTGTCAAATATTCTTCAATCCCATAAAAGAATTATATGCACTCCATTTATGAATTTAACAGTACTTACTGTCTTGCTCAGACTGGGACCAGGACTCATCGTCCTCCTCAACTTTGATCACTGCCGTCGTCAGTTTGGCTGACTCACCTGCAGAAGGCTGTAAATCAGAGCAGAGAGAATAAGACTCTAACAAACTGTAATCTGCGGCTCTGACATTCTGCTAACACTCCCACTCTACTCACTGTCTCCTGTGTGGTATCTTGTCCAGAGTCAGAGGACGGATTGGTGTCTCCACACTGCAGAGTCTCCTGGTTTGACACACTGGACCGCGCTGCTTCACCTGGAGGACATAAATCATTGTCACACTACAAAGTTATGGATCATCTGCAGACAGGTACAAATAAATGTCTGTGTTAGCTTACACTGCATTAAAAACGAGACTTTCAGATACACAGGCCTAGTGTACACTCAATATTTACTATGTACTGCAATGAGTATTAGATTAGGACAAAGACAGTAAGTATCCATATTTTCAGAGATTTCAACCAAATCTGATACTGAGGAAGATTTAGAGCAATTTCCATTTCCACCAAACACATTTAATCCCCCCTGCAATACCATGAAACGTGGTTAAAGACTCAGAAAAGCAGCAGTAAGTTGACCTTTAAATATTGATTTTTATTCATTTATTTTTGGGGTCAAACTACTTTTTATTTCAAGAATGAACTTTTGTCCTTAAAGGCACACACCACTCTATTTCTGACGACAAATGCTGTTCAGATGTGACCATGTGTTTACTTTAGTAGATGTCAGGCTGCATTTTTAAATTTTAAATTTTACAGACAAAAGCACGGCTGTGCCATGGGCTCACCAGTGTCCCCCACTGTGGGACAATCTATACATGGAGGAGGTGGAACACAAGGCCCTGAACGCTTTCGGAGGAACAGCACCAAGCCGCTGGTTCAGATACGTGGACGACACATGGGTCAAAATCAAAACCCAGGAGGTGCAAGCTTTCACCGAACACATCAACTCAGTGGATAAAAACATCAAATTCACTAGAGAAGTTGTCAAGGACAATCGCCTGCCCAAGAGAAAGAGCACAAACACCTCAGGGAGGCCCTTAGAACCTTTGGCTGTCCCAGTTGGACCTTTGTGACAATAGCAACACACTCCAGGAAGAACACCAACTCTGTGGGTGTGGACGAAAGGAAAAACAAGCGCAGTACTATAGTCATTCCATATGTGTCTGGAGTATCTGAGAAACTCAGGAGGATTTTCAATAAACACCACACTCCTGTATTTTTTTAACTCAGCAACACACTCAGACAGAAACTGGCACACCCCAAAGACAGTACACCACACGCCCAGAAAAGCAACCTGCTGTATGCAACCACTGAACAAATGTATGGCCCAACACAGAAGTGCTAACAGGCCAGGATTCAGCTGTCTATTTACACCTAAAGGAAAGTTCACAGTCCTTTGAGGACAGCAATGTGCATATTTTGGACAGGGAGGACAGATGGTTTGAAAGAGGAGTAAAGGAAGCCATCTATGTAGAAGTGGAAAAACCATCCCTAAACAGAGGAGGAGGTCTGCGACACCACCTGTCTCTGATTTACAATGCCGCCCTTTCATCTCCACCCAGGAGATTCAACAGCTTAACCTCTAAGAACAACGGTCGTTCACAAATGGCCCCGTGTGATTCCAGGACCCTGATGACTCTAACGACTGTCGTTACATTCGTTGGCCTTTGTACACACCTCCACAGAGGTTAAATACCTGGGATCCTCACCAGCTAGTCAGACTAGCCTAGTCTAGTCAGACACGCTTGAACTGATGAAGCCCGTTGGATGAGAGCCGAAACATCTTCACAGACATATTACTAAGTCCAGTTGCCTTCGATTTAATTGCCCAGATAATGTTGACAGTCGCCCCCTAGTGTCTGGCTGCAGTGCAGGTTATAAATCCCACCCCCTCCATGTCAGTGGACGTGTCATCGTGGGCCAAACTGATAAAGTACATGTCTAATAAATTTTTCACCAAGTGGTTTCTGCAGCAGCAACACCCTTAACCATGTCAACATCGACCCTTTCTGAAACTCAGACAGGTGTGTCATATGAAAACACACACCCTGTACTGTCAAAAACTGGAAAATTACCTACAGAGAGGAAAATCAATTTGCATCTGGGCTAGGGCTGGGCAGTAAACAGATTTTAAATCAAAATTTATACTTATTCGTTTGGATGATGTTAAAAAATTACGATTGTGAAAACTGATTTTCTCTTTAATTAGGGTAAATACGGCAGCACAGACTCTCTCTCAGCTCTGAGCTCTTATTTTTTCTAAGTGAAGTTTGGTGAAAGTTATGCTGGCACTTTATTAATCCCAGTTTGTGGGATTTATCTTTATTTAACCAAACCTTTATTTTAAAAAGTTTAGTTAAGGCTAGGTTTGCACTTTATTCCAAATAGGGAAATTTGTGTTTGTTTGAAATAAAAACAATATATTTTAAATAATTTGTTTGTCTACTGTAGTTAAAAAAACAAAACAAACAAAAAACAAAAACATCGACTGAAATCGAAAATCGAATGTGTTGTGAAAGAATCGGGGATTTTACGTGTAAATGGCCCAGCCCTCATCGGAGGTCTATGAGGACTGACTTGCCTCTGGAGGCTGCCTCATGTGGCCACGAGAGGAACTGCACCCTGTTTTCTGTTCCAGATGTTGCAGCTGGCGGTTTCCGCATGGTCAGTAAACACGAAGCACGCCAGATCAGCTCGCGCTCACGTCTCAAACGCCACACTGTTTCCACATCATCAGATCTCTGAGGGTTACCTTGAGCTGCTCCACTCCTCTTTGGCTCGTTGCTAGGGTGATGGGCAGGCATCTGAGCTCGAGCGCGGCCGCTTGCCAGCAGCAGCGCGGTGCCGCTAGCGGTGGCCGCAACTCGCAGAGCGGACGCGCGGGCGGCTCGGAGCTCCATGAGCCGCAGTTTTCTCCGCAGCACCTCGTTCTCTTTGCGGCTCCGCGAGATCTCCAGCTGTAGCACCGAGTATCCGCTGTCCACGAGCTCGCAGATCTCCGCCACCGCCGTGTTGGCCAGCACCTCCATGATGGAGGCGAGCTGCGTGTGGAAGGCAGCGACCGGGGACATGTTTTCAATCCCCGCGTGCGTGTGTTGAAACGCTACGATCCAGATTACCGAGGCGTGCCCGAACGGAAAGGCACGCGCGCGCTCTGTTTAGATTGTGGACTCCCACCTGATGTAAACAGTCCCGAGAAAACCAGGAAGTGATGCGGGAGTGAAAAAGGTTATGGACAACCCACAGTGCGCATGTGCGAAATGTCACTCTTCTTCTTCGTTGGTTCTAAGAAGCGGTTTGCATTCAGAAGATTACCTGAACTGAAAAATGCCAATTACAAAATAAATTAAATAAAATTCTGCGTCATTTGTCGTCATATTCTCTGCTAAAACAGCAAACTCAGTCTGACGTCTGATGGCCTGAAATTCTCTGCACCTCCTCTCCCCTCATCCCACAAGATCAAACAAATAATAATAATAATAATAATAATAATAATAATAATAATAATAATAGTAATAATGATAAAAACGTTCTTGCAGCATTAAGAGCTTTTTGTTACCTCAGATTTCCGTTTCAGCTCAGCAGTCGTTCACAAACGCTAAACTCTGTCTTGTCCGTTATGCGTCCTTCCTGACTTGCTCTCCTTGAATCTGTTCTTCTCTTGCTGCCTCCTCACAGTTCGTTCCCGCACATCTGTCCCTGCACTGTTTATTACATAAAATGTCCTTCCACATAAGAAGTACACAACATCTGGAAAGTTCAAGGACAGGTTGAGGGTTACCATTAGCTGTTTTTACAGAGGTCATATACAAAACAATTCAATAATGTTTTATTAAAGAATGACACATATACAAAATCTTTATGGGGCTCATAGTGTTTACACAGAACGGGTTTGTACATTATATATGTTTTTCAACAACTTGGCAAATTTCAATTTAAATCCAGAACAAAGTGTCCTGATATAACAAACTCTGAGATATTTGAAAAGTTTGGACCTTAATCTTCACACTGCATCTTTGGAAAACTAATAGCATTAAAAAAAAATTTTCAAACTGGAAATTCACCAAAACGAACATTAAGGAATAAACTGTCCTCATTCACTCAGTCAGACGTTGGGATGACATTTTTTCATGTGTAACTTGAGGCTGTATTTGACGATGAAGCTCCTGGAGCAGAGCGTGCAGGCGTACGGACGCTCTCCCGTGTGAACGCTCAGGTGTGACTTCAGGTGAGCCGACTGGGTGAACTTCTTGCCGCACTGGTCGCAGCTGAACGGCCTCTCGCCCGTGTGGATCCGCATGTGGACGTCCAGGTTCTGAGATGTGGCGTACGTCCTGCTGCAGATGGAGCACATGAAGCGCTTCCCTCGGGCACTGGCGCTCGCCTGAGGGTGACCTGACTGGTCCCTGTAGAGGGCAAAGTTCATCATGTCGCCCTCGTACTCAAACGCAGAGTTGCTGCTTTCAGACAGCTGGCAGTCTGAGGAAGCCGAAGCCGAGCCCGAGACGCTGATTAGTTTGATCCCGAAAGCATCGCCGTCCACGTTCTCATTCTGGTGAAACTGAGCCAAAGTCATCTGATTTTTCGCCTGTTTGTTCCACGTCAGGCTGAGATCTAGTTCTGCTCTGTTTGAAGGAGACTGGGACTCCATCAGAGAGCTGTTACTGAAATACGCAGCCTGTCTGTTAGAGCTGGGGGGGACCAGCGAGCACTCCTGGTGGACCAGCTGGACATCCGGGTCCATCTGTGATGAATAGGAGCAAACCGACTCGCCAGCGTCCATCTCATCACTACCATGCCGGCTGGAGCAGCTCGGTTCGCTGTGGGGGGAGTCCAGAGCGTAGACAGACGTCTTCTTCGGAGTCCCTGCAGTCACTTTGGATGTTTTCACGGAGAGCTGCTCGGAGGACGACTTCCTGTCAGCAGCTTCGTTTCCCGGCCAGAGTCTCTTCATACTGCGGCTGATGGGAGTCGACGTGGCGTCCTCTCGACCCGCAGCCGTCCCTCCATCAGCAGCTGTGTTGCTTTCTGAAATAAAAGACAAAATACATTACCAAGCTTGAAAGTTAAATGAATCGAAAGTTTGACTTAAAGTTGGGGTAGGTAATTTATTTTTGGTGACATCAAGCTAAAATCACATAATAACCTTTCAGCATGTCTTTTTCAGGTGGTCTGAAAGAACATTACACCTCTTCACCTCTCCTTTGCTCTTCAGACGTGACGGGGTATTTTTGGCCTGCTAATGTAATTTCAGAGAGTGTGTGTTCTTATTGGCGGCTTTATGCTGCGCCTCTCTGGGGCAGTTTACACAGCGCAAGTTTTTGCATCAAGTGGCAAACTTGTTGCGGGTTGTCCTTTTTTTCACACGGCAACAACGTGCTTTCGCCCCTGAAACTGCAAACTTTTGAAGAGAATAACCTTTTGAAAATGCAACCTTCTTTTCAGCTTTTTAAACTGGCTAACAGAAAGCCTTGGAAACCAGTGACTAAGCAAATGCTAATGCTAGCACAAGTCAGTGCAATCCACCCTAACCAGTACCAAATTCTGATTTGACACTCCACAGTGCACCCAAAGCAGGTCGAATATGACGACAGTCTGTTGAGGTGAATTTGAGTGCGTGTAGAATAATTTTAGAAGTCAAACTACAGCTTAATTTCTTTCATTTGTGGCTGCTTAGGGCTTAGACGCAACAGGAAGTAAACAACTTCTGCAACTCCGACAGTATGTCATCACAAAGTTACACTGCCATCTACTGAGTGACGGCAAGATCGAAAAGTGGTCGTTGGCACGCTGTTTGTGGTTCAGTGGCATATGCTGGTCGCTGGAGTGGCACGTCGACCCCAAAACAAAACAGGTTCGTCTCCAGTCAGCACCCTCGACCGAGGTACTGGCTCAGAATGTGGAGTTGGTCCCCCGGCGCTGTGCTGTGGCTGCCCACTGCTCCTCAGGGACGGGTTAAATCCAGAGGACACCTTTCACTGTACACTGTGTATATGTGACCAATAAAGTACCTTCACCTTTATCCCAGCAGCGGTATGCCAGCCTTCTTCAGCAGCATATGCCGATCACCAGATCAGTACGCTGCTTCCTGCAGTTTACTAACACCAAAACAATAAATAAAATAAATAAATAAAATAAAAATCACGGCACGGGATGACACACTAGAATAGAAATGCAGGTAATTTAGGTAAGGTGCAGGTGATGAGCAGCAGGTGTGTGAACTGGGACAGGCAAACAGTTTTTTGAGTGTGTGTGTGGCAGCATGGAAAATTGTACTGTGTCGGAATTGAACCTGTTGAATGGAAACATACCTGAGATGAATTATGGACATGTGTTTTACCTGTGTGAAGGTGAGCACGTTTGTAAATAAATGGGTCACCGCACTCAAAGACAGTAGTGTATTGGACATTGATTTATTGTTGTTGCCCAGAACACGCGTCCGAACAAGTTCTCCCCGTTCGCCCCTCAGTGGCTGTAAATGTAAGTGTTTTTGATTGAAAGACTCTACAGGACCGATATACCAATCTGGCGGTCGGCAGATGCTGCCGAAGGCGGCTGGCATACCACTGCAGCATTGACACACGCCGCTGAACCACTCACAGTATGCCAACGACCACTTTTCGATCGGGCTCTGCCGCATCTACTGGCCTGGCGTGTATACTACAGTGCTGACAGTTCATGTAAACGCAGATTTCTTTAAAGACACAAAGGAAAGACTTCTCTGATTTTAGTAAAGCTGCTCTTGTCTAAATGTGGCCTTAGCAACAGGTG
This sequence comes from Naso vlamingii, assembly GCA_029822935.1. Lineage (NCBI taxonomy): Eukaryota > Metazoa > Chordata > Actinopteri > Acanthuriformes > Acanthuridae > Naso > Naso vlamingii. Next base: position 24,867,922 of record JAPQLA010000004.1, on the reverse strand, counting down.
ACGTCGCTACAAGTTGATTGGCTGTTGAAACAAGTTTTATTTATTTATTTATTTATTTCGGGCATGTTCATATAATCAGACTTCATCACACAAATTTCAGTTTTACAATACAGCACATGGCCGAAAAGGGACCAGAGAAGCTAATAGCTTATTAGAGTCCCGCCCCTATTTCCCACCAAATACATCGATTCACTCATTCATTTCATACATCGATTTCATCATTCATTTTATAATACAACAGCAGAGCTGCGGTCTGTATCTCAGACCGACAGTCCAGAGAACGTGTGTGTCTGCACACGTGTCCAAATCTGTCCATCTCCAGCGATGACAGTCTCTTTCGTTGTTTAACGACTTTCCTCTCTCCTGTATTCTTTGGGTCCAATGTCTCTGGTCGATTGCAGTGCAGTAGATGAAAGATGGTGTGCGTGCCCGTGCCTTTCTCTTTTATTTATCCCTTTCAGCTGGGGTTGCGTCCGCTCATGCCCTCACCACTTCCTCTCAAGTTGTGGCGATGTCCGCGCGCACCCTGGTCAGTTCAGAGCGCATCCTAGCCACAGCCTCCCGGGTAGTGGCTGTGTCTATCTTCACGCTTGTCTGCTCAGCCGCAATTTTTTTCAGCTTCTGGTGTTGCAGTAACATGCCAAATCCCAGGGCTAGCAGGCCCATTGTCATGCCTGCAAACAGGTACACATCTTCCACGTCCTCGACATCAAGTACTCTAAGACACACCGCTCTCCATTTGTCCCATCCGTCCACAGTGTACCCCGCCAGAAAGGTCCCGTCCGAGCATGCAGGTTCACCAGAGCCCACCCGTCTGGTTGAGAACACTCTGTCGATGGCATTTAGTGACCAGCTGAGCAGTTCCATCATAAACCGGTTTTTGACTTGTCTGAGTCCGTCACAGAGTTTTCCTCTGCGCGTTTTAAACACCAGACAGTTATCTTCGATTGTTTTCCAAATAACCTTCCTTACGCAACTGCTTGCATTGTCGTCAGAAATGTTTGCTAAACATCTTTCATTGTTATTGTACACAGTGACTTTATTTTTGTTTCTTGGGTCACAGTGACTCATTGCTGTTTTTATATTTGTTAATAGTAGAGTTTATTATTTCATTTT
>JAPQLA010000004.1:24830269-24861491 GCA_029822935.1 Naso vlamingii | reverse complement strand
TTCCAGCTGTTCACAGCCCATCACATCTGTGTGTGACTGACTGTGGTGGCTTCAGCAGCTCTCATTGTGTCTGACCTCCACATGGAGGAAGCAGAGAGCAGAGCCCTGAGCTCCTTCCAGGGAGCAGCAGCACAACCACTGCTGCAGATATGAGGAGCACAGCTGGATTTCAACTCTTCTGAAGCCTCCGCTGCCTTCGTCTCTACAAAGCAACACTCTGAACTTCAGTAGGGACTAGGACTGGGGGGGTCGTTCAGGAGGCTAAAGAAGGATCAGCTGTTCACATTGGCGGAGGAAGGCAAAGTTGAGCTGGGGATGAATATGACCATGCCAGCTACAGCAGCATGTTTGAATAAAGTGTGAATAAAGAGGAAATAGGGTCAGAAGAGGACAGAGAAAGGAAGATTCAAGTCCAGTGACAGGAGGAGGATATATAGAGGGCTCATCTAGAGAAGCTGGTCAGGTTAGAGCTTGAGAAAGCTGCTGCGATGGGATCCAGGGTTGAACAGTGTTTTGATATTAACCAAGCATGCGGTTCCATGCTGCCCTTTGAAGAATTTTTTGAAATGTTTGAGAAGGTTGTCATGGAAAGTCAGTGGTAAAAGGTAAAGCAGCTTTATTGTCATTACACAATGAAACTGCGAGGTTAGAGTGGAGGGTCAGTCCTCAGACTGCGCCACACTAATGTCACATGGTATTGACAGCACATGACGGTTACAGGAGAAGCTGTTCATGGTAAACATGTTGTGTTGTGCAGTGAGATGCCAGAATTGCTAAACAGTTCAAAAACACCTTAAATTTCACACAACACTGTCAAATCACACTCCTTTCATACTGATGGCAGACATTTTTGGCTGAAAGCTCTCAGAAGTGATTATTGAAATGATAACCAATTGCACTGCAGAGCTCAGTTCATTCCAGGTCAGTTAACGTTCAATCAGCCAGTCTGTTGTGACATGCAGAGAACAGTTTAAAATTAAAATCGAACCACATAATGAAGGAGGAGTTCAATAGGCTTCTTCATTTCTCTGGGCTTTCTGCAACCCAGCTGCGTACGCATCTGCAGTGTTTACTAATATAATTGGTCTATAGAGTGGCTAAGCCCCGCCCCACGACTTTCAGTCCATGGGACATTAATTTGGAAAAAATATGAACGGTAGTCAGTGGAGAGAAACAAATCATTTTCTGATCCCGTTTGGCTTGTGCCCTTAATTACACATGGTGGTTGGCAATTTAAAAGATCATTTTCCATGTGAAGAAAGTCAAATTTTGTCATCAAACAGTAAAATAAAATGTTTTTTTTTGTTTTTTTTGTGAGACTGCTTAGAGAACTACATCTCATCTCTGACAAATTATGTCACCAACGCCAACATGACCGTAGCCCAGTTTCTTTTGTTCCTTCAGAATGAGGGAAAATGGATTCAAAGAGGTCAAAATCACCCCAAGCGTGGGCACGTTGAGAGCTGCAGCTCAGCAAACACAGAGTTAGTCGCTTCTGTCACAGATTGTTGTTCAGATGTCACTTATGCCACGATCGGGTGTGTCGTCTTTCTGAAAACGTATTTTAAAAGTGTGATAGCCCCTTGAAAAATTATCATTTAAATCGACAAACATCATATTTGAGATTGACGGAACAATTCAAACAGGTTCAAAAAATAATTTGTCTCTCTTCAGTGACTACTGTTCATAATTTTTCCAAAATAAGGTCCCCTGGTGTCCACTGGAAGGAGCGTGACTTCGTCCCTCTACGCATGGCTGAGTCTCAGGTCCACAGGCACACAGCGGTAGAAACACTCCTACTGAGGGCTCTTATTCTTCCCTGCATGCAGTTTTCACATAGAACAGCACTTGCTGCATCACCAAGGTTGTAAGAATATTCCTTTTAATTTAATATTTCGTAGTTTTCAGTAATGAGGGGTTTTTGTTCTCCCAGAGCTTGATATTCCTCTAAAAACAAACATGGTGCCGGCCATGTAAACTCCCGCTCTACAGTGAGAGAAGGACAAGATGTCCGCCCCGCACAAGCATTGTGATTGGCTGATGCCTTTGTTCGCAGTGTGAAAGCTCATAAAAAATCGATCTAAATGTGAAAAAGGGTCGCTTTTTGGCAGCGTGATGTTTGTGTTCTGTGTGAGAAAACATGTGACCAATCAGCAGTTAGACAATCGTTATTCATGACATGAAAGAAACACATAAAGGACTTTAAGCTGCAAACCTGAGTGACGGATGATCTCCTGCAGCTTCCAAAGTGACTCCACCCAGCTGTCAGTGCAGTCAGCAGGCCTGTGTGCGTGTGTGTTTGTGAGCGTGTGTGTGTGTTTTAAGTGGATGGTTTCTTCTGTGTACACAGTGAAAAGCAGTTTTTCTGCTGCGTGAATGGTGAGCAGCGGTCATGTAAGCTGCTCATGTTCAGACAGAAAACAAAGAGCAAAGAGTTCGACCAATGCACTGCTGCACTGGCATTTTATCATCTCCTTTTCACCCGGCAACAGACAATCTTTACTCCTGATTGGTTGGTAGGTGTCCGTTCAAAAGCAAATATTGGAACTAGACATGTGATGGTATGATTTTACCACGGTAGGATAACCTTGGGCAAAAATATCACGGTTTCACGGTATAGGCGCATGAACGCCTTCAAAATGTCTTACTGTACAATTTCAGGTTGAAAAAAAAGGAAATTACACTTCTTTTTTTTTTTGAACCATCAAACAAATTCTTTTTTCATTTTTCCAATATCATTTGTAAACACTGCTTGATACCTGCAGCTCAACAAGCTCAGCTTAGGTAAGTGCAACGACAACCAACACTTGGAGCTCGTTGATCAGGTGTGTGGATAAAGTTTTGGCGTCATCCTCACAAAGCTTTTACTTCACTTACAGAAACGAATGTAGCTGTCACCAACTTGAGTAACAGTGACGTCGATCCTCTCTCCATGTGGAGTCTGTAACGTAAACGAGCTCTGTGTGCCTGCGCTCATAAGCAGGGAGGCTGCAGCCTGCTATTTAAACCCGCAGCCCTTTGACACTGCGGCTCGCTAACGTTAACGTGTCCCATCCCCAATAAATGATGAGGATGTTAGTTATCTGTCTGTTAATCCCTGAAAACCACAAACAGCTTTCATAATATTTTATTTTGTGTCACTGTATTTGGTTAACAGTTACACTACATTTGACTGACAGGTCCGTTTTTAAGTTAACTTGAACTTTAGCAAATGGAAATGAGCTTGCCTTGTTAACGTGCTAAAACACTTTATTCAAACTGGACAGAAACCAAATAAAACTCACCAAAACCATCTCTGTTGGTATTTTCACCGTCAAAACAATCACCAAGTCCGGACTGGTCGAAATAAATCAGAGATAAGGGTTAGATTTGAAAACGACGGAGCACAGCAGCAACCTGCCCAGACAGGACTGCTGCTGCTACGGGAGGAGGGAGGGGCACGTTGGAGCGTGTCTGCTGCTGGAGGAAAAATTACGTTAACGTAACTTGTCAGTCACTGAAAAAGAAAAAGTGTGATGAAACCGTCGGAGAAAAGAACAGCTCATACCTTTTTATGGTATGAGTCTTGATACCGTGATATACCGTGATACCAGTTATCACAACATAGCAAATTGGAACTTATCTTAATAAAAGTACAGTTTACCAGAATATTGTACTTTCTGTGTTTACAAAAAAACTTTCATAACTTTAGTCTACAGACTTTGGTTTATAACACAAAATATAATCAACAAATGAGCTACGATCTAATATTATTGGTTAAAATTTTGTTGACATATCTTGTCAATAAACAAGTCGCAATGCTGTTTTTTACTTTGACTTATTTTTTGGTTATCTACTCGGGGTGGGAATCACCAGAGGCCCAAAGACATGATATTATCATGATACCAAAGTCACGACACGATATTATCACATTATTGTGATATGCTGGTTAGTGGGAAATAATTTATTGTGATTTTCTCACTTTTTTGAACTGCAAATCACTTTCCCAAAGTAAAACTCTGTCAGCATCATCTGTTTCATCCAGTATAATACATTTTTCAGCCTGTTCATCTCCCTCTAATAATTTTTTACTGCATTTTTATTACCTCACCAGTGAGCACTTAGCACCATCTGGTGGACCAAAGAGTCAACTCATTTTTTTTATTCTATTACACAAAAAGGTGAGTTTGTATTTGCAACATTAAGAATTTATTTGATAAAATATCAATACTTGGTATCAAATGAATTGATACAATATCGTCACACAAAATATCGTGATGTTACGATGTACCGTTTTTTTTCTAATGCCCAGTTGTCTACTACTTGATTTATCAGTGTATTCTTTCTGCACTGAGTCAATGGAAACTCAAACTGTAAAGTGTTTCAGTCTCTACTGGCTTCTCATCCATGTGAACAAAGCACACACTAAATGAAACAAACTGTAGTGAGGAGTGCACACTTTAGGTTCCAGATATTCAGCCACTGAAGAACATTCACATGCTTCTCTCAGGTGTTTGCTGTCGTTTCAGCAGGCAGACGTTAAACCGGATCGGCTCACATTCTGTTTGAGGTAAGAATCGATCTGGATTCCATCATGGTTCCACTTTGTTTTGTCTCAGGTACCTACCAAGACCTGACAAACTCAAACCAGTCAAACGTGTTCCTCTGTTCTCTGAGTGGAAAAGGACTCATTCCTCTAAAACACCTTTAGGAGAGATCAGCTTAAAGGAGAAGTTCAGTACCAGCAGGAAGCTTCTGGTCCATCACAGTTCAGATCTCCTCAGCGCCTCACAGGACCATGAGTGCATGTTTCAGCTGATCGCTGCAGTGTTCAGCTCTCACAGTGTTTGTGTCACTAAGTTCTGGTCGAGTTAAACAGGAGCAGCACTCTGCTCAGCCGGATGGTGTTTCTGCTGATGGATCCTCAGGTTCTGCTTCCCCGCGAATCTTTTCCCACACTGCTCGCAAGCGAACGGTCGCTCACCCGTGTGGACGCTCTGGTGCGTCTTCAGGTGCCCAGACTGCGTGAAGCGCTTCCCGCACTGAGCACAGCTGTACGGCCGCTCACCTGTGTGAACGCGCACATGCGTCTCCAGGCTGCGGGAGGACGTGAAGCATTTCCCGCAGTAGCTGCAGGCGAAGCGCCTGTCCCTGCAGTACCTGTTCAAGTCCAGCGGGTCCAGTCTGGATCCGCTGAGACCGAGCGCTAAGGGAAAACCTGCAGCATTCAGGTCTGACACCTTGTCCAGGAGCGTGGTCCGGCGAGGGACGGGCAGCACGCTCGGCAGGCCCTGACTCGTCCATGAGGAGCACAGATCCAACTCTGTGTCGAAGGGGTGGGAGCTGATCAGAGACACGCCCCTCTTCAGCTCAGAGGTCCCAGGCAGGGAGGAGGGGCTTCCCCCCGACCTGAGGAAGAACTGCTTCCTCGACTTGACCACAGGCGAAGCTTCACAGTCCGACTCTAAGGCCAAGTCGAACACTGCATCTGAAGCGCTGCCCTGAGTGCCTCCAGCAGGGCCCGGAGACCCCGGAGAGCCTAGTGAACTGTGGGACTCTTGATGCTCGCCTCGCTCCGATGGTTCGCTACTGTTCTGATCCCACAGCCTCGTGTCGGCCGCTGAGGTGGTGGTCATCAGCCCAGAGGGTCCTTCACTGTCACCTGCATCTGACGGCTGCACCTCTGTTCCTTCAGACACACACATCAACAAACTTTAGTGTGCAGTTACTGTGACCTTACACCATGAAGACAAAACGCCTACTTTAAAAAAATAAAAGCCAGTATGAACGAAAGAAAGAAAAAAGTCTTTCAGTGATAAAATTGTTCATACATTTTAACCAAAGTGCCACTGGTCTAAAATACCACAAAGGTTTCTCTGTCTTCACTCGTGTGTGGCGTTCATCTGTTCTGGTCAAACACTTGTTTTTTAGATTTTATTTCCTCTGTTTTCTCAAGATTAAAAGAAAAAATTATGATTTTATGAGATTTAATTACGTATTAATGATGCTTAACCCGAGCTTCTTCTGTGATCAAATGTGACATGAAATGCTGACTCCATAATTATTCATATTAATGATCTCCTCCACTCTCTTTACAACCTGAAAATGGTCCAAACCCTCTTCACCAATTCTACCACAGTTACAAAAGAGGTTTGTTTTTTTGCACACTGAGCCTTAAAAGAAGGGTATTTATGATCATGTACGATGTTCTACAGCATTACTATGACAACCGGCGTGGAGCAGGAGCTCGCTGCTGACGTCACCACTAGTTGAGGAGCTTGTGCACTTAAGACAGTCTGTCAAAAAATACAACAAACGCTCATTTTAAAAGCTAAACACGGATGAAACGCAGGTTTCCACGATACATTAAAACACGGCGCACAGAGCCTGAAGTGACGGAGTGTATCATCGGTGAGTTTTGTCACAAGGCCTCGGAGTAAAACAGCTGCTTGCTAGTTTCCACAGGCTAGACAACAGAAAGAGGAAACACTCTTTGAATGAACAGGTGCTGTGTGACGCTGAGTGGTCATGTGACATGCGTGTAGTTTGACTGCTACGGAGCTTACACTGTATATGGACGAAGAGCATCTTTGATTCGAGACTGTGTCTTACATTTAAGACGCAGCAGTGTGGATGTAGCCTCAGAGTCCGTAAAATGAATGTTGAAACTACTCTCCACCTCTTTCCTCTTCCTGCCTTTCGTCATTTCTGATGGTATTTTTTACAGTATGACAGTAAATTCAGTGTAACTTTCAGGATATTTAACGTTCTGCACTGTGTCGCTTCTCCTACCGTCCTCTGTGAGAAGCAGCTTGTCTGTGGCATCGTGGTCGTTCACCTCCTCTTTCGCAGTCTCCTCCTTTATCAGAACAACATCGTGATCATTCGGCTCCACTGCAGCTGCTGACGAAGACTCCTGAGAGTAAAACACGATGATGACACAAACAACTTCTGACTAACTTTCTTCATGAGTTTGTGTTAAATCAGAACGTTCCTGGTCGATTAAATCTGTTTTCTACTAAAAATGATACTACTGGTGCTTTAAACCTCCCTGACATGGTTACCATGGGAACAGAAGTGTTGCATTTAGGCAGGCTGGGGAAATATAATAAACTAAAGAAACAGTAGCATTCACTTTGGTTTGCTAATGAGTTTGTGCGAACATTCACTGGAGCAGACAAACTGACGAATGTCTGATGAACCCAGAGAGCGGCAGCATGAACTCCCAGGTCTTTGAAGGCCACAGTGGGCTGAAAATAAGCACTCGCTCCTCCTCTCACCTCATTGGTTGCAGGGGGCAGTTCCGTCATCGCCTCCATCACAGGGACCCGTCCACTTCCTCTGAGGTTTGATTTGGGCTGCTTCATCCCCGCTTCAGTCGGTGAGACACGTTCTGAGTGGAAAACAAAAACACGGTTACAGGACAAGTTTTCCTCATGAGGGATGAACGGGACCGCCAAGGCTCTTTGAGGGAGGCCTCAGCGATCCTCACAGGAAGTGGCTCTCAGGCTCTTCACAGCTGTGATAATGAGCGGGGAAATATTTGAGTACTTTGTGTAAAAGAAAGAGTTACATGCCAGGAACCTGACTCAGCTAACCTTACATTTGAACGTCACAAGCAATTCCAGGTCTCTGTGCAAGTTCTCAATCAGGTGTGTCTATAGAAAAAGAGGTTCATCTACGGTGGCCCTGAAGTGCCAATCACAATCACAAAATAAAAACGCAACTGCAAAAAGTATAAACACAGGAAATCACAAAATACAATCACAAATAGAAAACACAAACGCAAAAAGAAAAAAACACAACAACAAAAAGTGTGTGTGTGTGTGTGTGTGGGTGTGTTTGGTGTGCTCAGTGGAAACGGTTGGAAAAGTTCACAGTGATCGTTTATTACGAATTTATTTAATTTACAAAAGACTCCTTAGATCAGCCTGCACGACCAACATGTGTTCATTTACGAGGAGTGTGACTCGACAATTATTTAAATTATGTCTATAAAGGAGTCTGGAGTATGCAGCAGACACACACACACACACAAACACGTAAACACACACACACACACACACACACACACACACACACACAAACACGTAAACACACACACACACACAAGCACACGCACACAAACACACAAACACACACACAATCAAAGACACACGCACACAAACACGTAAACACACACAAGCACACACACAAACACACACGCACACACTATCACACACACACACACACACACACACACACACACACACACACACACACACACACACAAGGTCTGTTCGAACAGGCCCCGGAACTCACCGACAGTGAAATCCATCAGCCCGCCGCCGGCCGCCTCCTGCCCGCCGTAGCCCAGCATCGCGACGGTGACGTCCCCCCGGTTCCCCCGGGCGATGATGGTCTCGATGAGGTCCAGCTTCCTCCTCAGCGCCTCGTTCTCCGTGCGGCTCCGGCGGATCTCCAGCTGCAGCACGCCGTAGCTGTCATCCACCAGCTCGCAGATCTCCGCCACCGCCGCTTTGGTCAGCGCCTCCATGATGGACGTCAGCTGAGAATGAAACGTTTTGTAACTCGTCATGCTGAGCGGACGTGAAACGACAACAAAATGTGAAACATCAGTTAGATCAGCATTTAGCAAACAACACGGGGCGCGCGCTCGGCGGAAGAGAACCGCGTCAGGTGAGCTCGTTCCTCCAATATACCGAGCAGACCGCGACCAGCTGGAACGGATGGATGCTGCCGCCGTTAACCGTTGATGTTTGTTGTCAGTCGGGTCGGTTGTCCTCTCCTCCTCAACGTGCCGTTGAACAACTTCCGTAATGCCACTTTCAAAATAAAAGATCAGAGTGAATCACGAGGTGCGACTTGAAGTGCACCTCGTAAACGCTGACTTCGGGGTATATATATATATATATATATACATTTCTGTTTGTCATTTTCCCCTCCATCATTGACTAAAGATCTTTTTTGTCTTTTTTGTTTGCGTCATTCACATTTTACTAATATTACTGTACATGTATATTTTATTTTATTTTTTAATTTTTTAAGGGCTCAATGCTGCTTAAAAGTCGTCCACACAGCCAAGAATTCATGCGATGGAAGAAACATAATCCTTTATTTATTACCTGTACTGAAAAAAACAACAACAGACGTGTCGGTAAAATAGTCATCACATTCAGTAAGTGGCAGCTGGGTGTAGTCGTAAAATATTTCCCACAGTACTAAAACGCAGCAGCAGGTTGGTTTCCACGGCAACGCCTGACAACAGAGAGGAAGATGGTTTACGGTAAGTTCAACCCGAGCCAAAATAACTGCAGTTTCGCTGTTTTGTGAAATATAATCTGTTTATTCCTTTTGTGTTTAACGAGATAATGTGACTAATAGTTTAGTAATAGTGAAGAGTCACAGTTGTTCGCGGCTAACGTTAAGCTACAAGAAGCTAACGGTCGTCACGCTCAGTGAGGAACTGGCTGATGACGTAACCCAGCTAAAACTCTTAATGCAGGGTAACAGGTCATCTAACGCTTAGAATGAGTACAACCTCAGCTAAATAACGACTGTTATAAGAATTGCTGAGCATTAATGTTAGCTACAGCTGAACCTCGGCCATCCTTTTATGTACAACTTTACCTAAAAATGAAGGGAAGTTTGTTGGTGTCACACCTGCTAGCAACAGAGGAGCTGAATGTGACTTTAATAAGTGGGACACAGACAACAACACACAAGGCTAAAAGAGACAAAAAGGCACGAACAGTACAGCTCAGGAATAAATGAATAGACGACAGACAGACACCATGTTCTCCTCCACTTATTTTTAAACAACGGGTGCAAGAGGCTTCAAGAATGAAACAACAGCAGATGAAGAATAAATCAACCGAAGTCAGCCTCAGACACGGGTTGGACCCATGTGTGCCCTCTGTCAATCAGTCACAGAGGACATGATCCGCCGGCGGGCCGAGCACAACGAGTGTGAGATCTTCTCCCTGGAGGAAGTTTCCCTGCATCAGCAGGACATCGAGAGGATCGAACATATCGAGCGCTGGTGCAGGGACCTGAGGATCCTCTACCTGCAGAACAACCTCATCCCCAGAATAGGTGAGACACCGGACGGTGACTTCCTGTGGGTGCTGCTTAATGATTTTAACAGTCATGTGTTACCAAAACCTGCATCTGCTGTGAGTGTCCGACCAGGTTCATGCAGCTTTACTGAGCGGATCCCTTTTTGTAAAAGAGATGTGCTGCCTCAAGGTTTTTACATGGTCAAGTAAAGGTTTAATAAAATAAGAATAATTATTTGAGGCCCACATGTATTTGAATCAGACGAATTAACAAATCAGAATGTTTTTTTTTAATCTGTAGAGAACCTCAGTCGCCTAAAGAAGCTGGAGTATTTGAATCTGGCCTTGAACAACATTGAAGTCATTGAAAACCTTGAAGGTCAGTATGCAGCGTGGTTGTGTTTTTATGTAAATGCTGATGTGAAACATACAAACTTAATTTCAGCAAAATTACCACAAAGTGAAGAAACATCATCGGTCTCTTCTTTCTTATCTCACAAAAACAAACGGTGAAGGTAAAAGCTGGAAACGTTTCATCTCTCTTTAGATTAGTCAGAACATGATTGACTAATGTTTTCAGTAGAAATTATGACCTGGTCTGAAACTAATGATTATGAATTGAGCGAATTAATTCTTCTCGCATCTTGTTTTGTCAATCTGAACTCTAAAGCACACAGATATTCAGTTTACTGTGATGTCATTATGATGTGGAAAGCAGCAAATCTTCACACCCATGAGACCTGATGAAGTGCAAATACGTCAGCTTCGTTCTAAACCACAGTACCTGAGTAAACATGCATAGTACTGAGTTACATTCCGCTGACGGTGAGTTTGCTGCCATCTGCAGGCTGTGAGAGCCTCCAGAAGTTGGACCTGACTGTGAACTTTGTGGGCCGTCTGAGCAGCGTCGAGTCTCTGAAGCACAACATCCAGCTCACAGAGCTGTTTCTGGTGGGGAACCCCTGCACTGAGTTTGAGGACTACAGGCAGTATGTGGTGGCCTCTCTGCCTCAGCTTAAGGTAACTCCACCTGCCATCCCACCCACACACCTCATTAATCTGAGCTCTGAAGAGGGCGGGGCAGCAAAACCGCCAGCCTGGAGTTCAAATTCAACCTGTCAAACACTTTGAAAATGTAGATTTAAAGTTTCAGTTTGGTCACGTTCATAACATGCAGCAAGATTCCAGATTGTAGCCAGCAGCTCGGTGAAGGGTGCTGACTGGAGATAGACCTCACGTACACGTTTGCGATGGCGGGAGAAGCCGCGGCACCCAGAGGAAACCCATGTGAACACAGAGAGAACATGCAAACTCCACAGAGAAACACTCTGCAGCAGCAGGGAATCAAATCCCAGAACCTCTTACCGTGAGGGAGCGTTGCTGCCCACTGATCCACATCGCCAGCTGCAGGAAATTGTCAGTAAATTTCTGCTTCATAACTCAAGTTTTAAAACTTCAAGGATGAACTCCCAACGCAGTGACACTCGACACAAGTGAAGATCGAAAAAATGCATTTTATGCCCTTTTTTAAACATATTGCAAAACATATTTAGAAATATGTGACAAGCAAAGATGTTCTTTCTGCAGGGTTCAAAGACGATTTTACCAAAACGATGAAGATGATGGGAAAGAGAAGAAAAAAACATTTAAACAAACAGCATCTATAAATCCGTAGATCCATTTTATCCATTCTGGATCTATTTTTCTCAGTAATTATAAGCAGTTCAAGGAGAAGTTCAATTTTTTGAACATTAAGCCTTATGATAGGGATATTTACGATCGTATCAGATGTTCTACAGCATTAATATGATGGTCTGTGCTGTCTTGAGAGCTTGAGCTCATTGCTGACGTCACTGTTAGCTGAAAACACCAGAGGAGCATGAGCACTCCGTCAGATTTCACATCTCTCCTGTTTGTCTCTGCCCTCAGTGGCTGGACGGGACGGAGATCAGCCGCTCAGAGAGGATTCGCGCCTGTCAGGGACTGCAGGAGGTGAAGAGGCGAGTCTGGGAGCAGGAGACGGGATACCTGAAGAAGAGAGCTGGGGAGAAAGAGCAGGCGCAGAGGAAGGCAGCAGGAGAGGAGAGAGGGAACGAGGAAAGGAAACCAGGCTGCGATGGCCGCTGGTACACTGACATCAACACCGCGTGAGTGCACACGACCACTGTCATTTTATCAGTCATCAGCTTGTAAAAACAGCCTGGAGTCAAGTTTGACAGACAGTGGAAAGACAGACGCCATGATGTTGCATTCTGGGAAATGTAGGATCCAGTGTTTTTTAGCGCTTTACCCATTCTAAAGACTAACTGTGAAAAGAAAAAAAAGTAGGCTGCCATTTAATTGTTTTAATTGTGCATTTTGTTGTCCTGTTAAATTTGTGGTTTTGGTCTAAAATGTTAAATAAAATATTTCAGAACCTCTAAAGTGGACTGAGGTGCTGAATTGTTTCTCATCTGCCAGTGTTTACTTTGTTGAACAGTGACATGAAGGTTCATCCTCGCCTCAAATGAATTAAACCGCTCTGACTAGTGAAACATAAGTCACGGTCTCTGCTCGACGTGTTGAACCTGAAATCACTGAGTCCTCTGTCGGTAGTTCAGGGCTGAAGGAGAACAAGGAGAAACAGGAGGTTGGGGAGAACACGATGAGTGCTGACCTGGACGAGGAGCGGCGGGAGAGGGATTTCTGGCACACGCCATGTTTGTTCACCCCTGAATCTCGCCTGGAGGCTCACCGTCACCTGGAGGAGAAGAGGAAGGCAAAGGAGAAGTATGTGCCCGTTTGACTTGTATCCATTGAAACTGAGATCATGTTTCACATTATACCTCTCCAGACTGTTTTCCTTTTAGTTTGTTACACTTTCATCGTTCTTTACAGAACGTGGAGTTTGGAGACCACAGCAAACGCTCCTAGCACAATCCCTCTCAGCACTCATAACACAACACAAGACAGAAAATAACATAAAACAAGGCAAAATAGCTCATTTGTTACCTCTACACAATTGTCAGTGTAAAAAAAATCCAATTTTAATATATAGAAAAATATTGAAAGTATCAGCTGTGAAATTCCTTGGAATCATCATTGGTGAGTTGGACAGAACACGACAACAGTTTGTTGTTTGGACTCTTTGACTGCAGTTCAGTATTTTGGCCACTGGGTGGTGGTATAACACCAGCCATCATCCAGCTGAGGCTGCAGACCTCAGTGTGTCACAGTGAGGGGACACGTTCTGATTGAGCGGATCATTTCCTGCTGACACATACATCTCAAAAGTATGTGGACACTGAAACTTTCCATCACCTGTGATGGTCGAGTGAGAGAAAGTTTGCTGCTCGGTTCCTGCTGGAGCCGTGTTTTCCTTTTCTTTTATCAAGCTTAACCTGTATGAGGAATAGTTGCCAAAACAAGACAAGTGGTGATAAATCTCTTTCACATTATAGAGACATTTAAGATGTCCTGAGTGATACAGAATGGCGATAAGGTGACAAGTTCAGTCATCTGTGAGGAACTCGGAGTAGAGCCGCTGCTCCTTTGTGTTGAAAGGAGCCAGTTGAGGTGGTTCAGGCATCAGGCAGAGTGTTCCAGGCACGCTCGGCTGGTACGAGGCCCCGGGGCAGATCCAGGTCCAGGTGGAGAGATTATGGACGTGTTCACACCTAATAGTCTACTTGCTTGGATGCGAGTTGGATATATTGTTTCATTTTTCAGCTGGTTCTGTTGCATTCATGAAGGCAAAAGTCAGACGAACTATAAACTGTTGACAGAAGTCATGTGCACAGAAATGACATTCAGTTATTGGTCAGACAGTCAGGCGGGCAAAAAGGCAAATTCTTACAATTTCCACTGTAGCCTGCAGTACATCATGGAGCACCGGCAGCTTCCTTCGTGCTGGTCTTGATCTGGAGTGCATATCAACAGACTCTAGTCGACAGTGCATGTGATCGTATGGACAGACAACTAATGTTAAATAATTTAATAATAGGCTATGTGCACTTCATGAAAGATGTTCTGCAGTAAGGAGAATCTAACCACGGAAGACGACTGGCTCTGATGAGAGCTGGTGTAGTGCTAGTTAAAGAGGTGCTCGAACACATGCAGACACGCATCATGAGCCTACATGAGCCACTTTTCAAAAAATGAAAGATCTTTTACTGTTTAGCTGTTCCAACAAATGAAAGGATGCTGTCCTGCCTTTTCATGTTAAGTCTTACCAAAAGTTTAACGACACCAGTGAAAAACCATCATTTCATTCACTGTGTCACTCGAATGCTTCTTTTAAGGTGGAATGTTTTTGTGTATGTTGTTCAGTGCATGAGTAAACACTGTGATTTAATCAGTCCACTTTAAAAGCCAGCGTGACGACCTGAAGAGGATTTATTTGTCACATTCATATCGTACACGTACAAATAAATGTCTGGACTTCAACAGACGCTTTAGTCATGATTGGATCGTCAAACATTTCATCAAACTCACATGAATTTCTGCTCCCTTGTGTGGTTCAGTTTTTTTCACCTGGAGAATAAAGTAGGGGAGATCCGTTGTGATGCTCTCCAGCAGCACAACACATCTTGTTTGTGAATAAGTGGATGGTTACACAGTTGGATGTTAGAGATGAGGTTCACACCAGTGATGAAGCACTACAGAGTTCACTTGCAAGTGGCCTGAGACCAGGGTCCAGTTGTTTTCACACAGGAGGTCTTGGACTGTGTTCAAACCAACCCAAACCAACCACGCCAGGGGGTTTAATGCTCCAGGGTTCGGTTCAACTGGACTTATCAAAGCTGGTGTGAACACAGCCTGTATCTCTGCACCGGCCTGGGAACGCCTCAGGATCCCCCAGTCGGAGCTGGCTGATGTGTCCAGGGAAAGGGAAGTCTGGGTCCCCTGCTGAGACCGCTGCCTCCACGATCTGACCACAACCCTGGATAGGCGGTTGATGATGGATGGATGGATAGATGAAGTGATACGGGGTTTATATTTTTTTAATATGAATTTGACAACGAAGTGTATTGCAGTATATTGTCTCTGGAGACGAGTTACAGACATGTTCCTGCAGTATGTTGCAGTGCTGTTTAATATGCAACAAACTAGTTCTGTCTCTTTGTTTTGTTACCAGCAGCAACAGCATGGCTGTTATTGTCAAAGACAGTCAATTATTAACAAAAGATCCCCCACTGTACGCTGTACCGATGGGGTGAAATGGTATACGCACTTCCTGTCTCCTAGGTGGGCGGAGTCACATCTCCCATGGAGACAGTTAGGAACCACCATCCCTCCGCCTCGTCTGGAAGTGTTATAACATCATGTGAATGGTTCAAAGCAGATGGATTTTGTGTCTCATGATATTTATTTGATATAAGTTTGAACTTTTAATTTGTGGTTTCACCTTTAAGACTATTTAAATGTCTGTTTATGTCCGTTGTGAAGCAAAGTGGGAAGCACCGGTTCACAGATCTCATGAGAGTGTGTTGCTGAGACAGAGACAGGTCTCGAACAAAGTCAATTTGTCTGAAAAATGACATTTTTGTGTCAGAATGTTCAGAAGATATGTGTCTTGTGAAAAATGGGTCCAACATGTATCTTGGTGACGATGGGGCGAAAGAATTGGTCATAATCTGTGATCAGGTTCATTTCTCCCATAAGAATGAATGGACTCAAGACTGCTTCCTGTCTCCTAAAGGGGCGGGGCCATGGTGAAAAACCATGTGACACTTACACAGGAAATGAACAGGCAGTGAGACGTCTCACTTTCTACTATTAACTGTCTCTGGTGTTGTTTGCACCATGTGAGTCTCTGTGTGTGCGTGTGTGTATGTTTGTATGTGTGTGTGAGTGTTCAGAGGTATTACTGTACTTTAATAGAATTACTTACTGTAATAGGAAATACCATAAAAAGCATTCTAAGTACTTTAAGTCAGTGGACAGATGTTGTCATTGCAAAGCTTCACATCTGTGCAGATGCAGTTATGTAACTAACATCTTCCTCTTCACTGGGAACAGGAGGCTCAGGAGAAAGAACCCCAGAACTAAAGTACAGGGTTGTCCACACATCGGCCATATAAGGTTAAAAACCTCAACACCTGAATTCACAACCTGGTGTCAAACCATTTTTCATCGAAATGTGCTGAAGCTGGCTAATTCTGTGAGACGTGCTGCCCTCTCACAGGAGCACAGATCAGCCAGTCTGTATATTGACCACATGGCTGAGGTTAAAGCGATTTGTTTTCAGGACGTAAGGAAACATCAGTTCAACAGTAAACATCAGACATAAATATCACATTTTGACACAACAGTTAGCAAGAGAGATGAGGCTGCGTTCACAGGTGCTTCAGTCGGGTTAATGAGACGTTTTCAGGGTCGTTTCTGCTGCAGGAAACAGAAACGTGAGCAGGTTCCGAGACTCTGACAGGAGTTTGTTGTCCGATGTTTTGTTTGTATGTTTGGGACAAACGAGTCAGTTGGTGAGGTGGAAGATGCCAGTACTCCTGAATGAGTGACTGACGTGCTTGGATGAGCAGACTTTCAGAGCCGGATTGTCAGTGACATTACACTTAAACTACTGCATTTAATTCCTCTGAGATCTGTATTTTTTAATAAAAAAACAAGTACAACTAAATATATAACAGTCATAGTTACATTAGATTTTAAACAAATTCTCAATTATGTTTGAGGAGTTTCAACACTCGGTTAATCTCGGCCAATCTGCACCATGGGGACCGTGTGAATCACCTCATTCAGACCTCTGAGTCATCTCTCATTTGCTCTGTGATTGAAACACAGGAAGAATTTTGAATGGCAGGATTAAGAACGAGGACATTGTCCCGGAAACTACCAACAAAAACATGGCCACAAAAATGATAATAAGGGTGCAAGTTGTTTGTTGTTTTAAGTGAGAATGATATTTTTTCATTATGACAGAAGTTTGTCTAAGCTGACAGGACAGTCGAGGTAAACCGTGTGAACTGAACGCTTTTAAAGTGCCATCCCAGTGTTCCTACGTCATTGTCCTCTGACTGGCCACATAGGTTGCATAAGCCCCGCCCGTTTTCCCTAAAATAGCTTTATGTATGAGATATGGTATTTGTTTACATTTTGTCCATATTCGATAAACGTTACAGGAAGTAGCTGAAAATGTCTGACAGCGTTAGTTTAAAAGAACATCTGTGTCAAAATCCTTCTTCACCCTAATATTCCAGCTTGGAAGGCAGCATTTGGAAGGAACTATTTTTCCAGGTGTAATAACTTTGGTCTCCATGGCTCCCGGCTCCCCTTTCTCTCTCTCTCTCTCTCTCTCTCTCTATCTCAGCGATTTTTGACCAAATAAACGCAGACGTTCTCTTTAGAGGGGTGAATTATCTGTACCCAGCAACTTTCATGTGTCCTATAGTGTTTCTATACCCAGTTTCAACATGAATGGCAGTGAATGGGCTTTAAAAATGCAGCCTGACATCTACTAAAGTAAACACATGGTCACATTTGAACACAACATTTGTATAGAGATAATCTCTGCTGATGGAAACAAGTCAGAAATAGATATGGTGTGGTCTGTCATGGCGTTGCATATGCTTTTTGGGGGGACTGAAAATAACATAAAGTGACATATTAACTGAGGTTTATTATGTATTCAGTGAATTGACTGAGGTCAGAACGATTCTTAATGGAATAGAAAACTGTTTTATATTCAGGCTTATATATAACTAATAAACTGACTATTGGAAACTTCAAAGACACAGTTAAAATGAACAAACACAGCGTGTGATGTTTGCAGTTTACCTTTTCATATCTGAAGCCGTTCAACAGTGTGTTTAATGATACATACTTCAGTATTAACATCCATTTCAAGGTCACCTGCACCTGCTCCACCAGTCACACTCTCTCCCAGTGTGTACCATGTGACCTTGTGTGTGTGTGTCTTTCTCTTTCATGTGTTTTTCACTCCATTTCCTTGTTTACTGTGACTACAAATGATTGTTTATTAAGATAGTAATATAGTACTTCTACTATTACCCTTAAAAGTAACAGTCTCTAATTTGCTGTAAATTTTTTCTGCCCCTAATGACCAAAGAAAGTTAATGCTTCTGTCCTCTCGAGCCAATCACATGTCAGTCTGGTGCATTTGTGCACCAATCAAACCACAGCATGATTCAGACTGGTCAGTCCTGACTCGGCAAAGTATTTGTAAAGTCTCATTAATTTTCCCGCCATGCTGCTAATTAGAAGTCACTCTTAAGGTGACCCTCTTGCCGGGGTGTTAATTGGGTGTGTGTGTGTGTCTTCGCACTGTGCTTCCTGTCTCTGTGTAACACACTGACAGTCACACACACACACTTCCTGCCTCTCTCTGTCAGTGCAGTGGGATTAGCAGGCAGCTGTGAGGTCTCTGGACTGATGAGGAGACATTAACAGTTACAGCTGATTATTCTGTGTTGCAACCCTGATTCTGAAAAAGCCTGTAAAACCAAAAAAAAGGGGGAGATTATTTGCTAATCCTTTTTAGCATTTATACTCAACTGAAAATAGTACGAAAATGTATGCGTCACCTCAACAACTTCATCGATTTTTGGAAATAAATATTTGTTCAGACTTTGATGTAAACAAACCGGGCGGTGGTAAACTGGCTCAGTGGTTCAGAAGAAAGGATGGCGAAATTCAGCACTTTGTGAAAAACCTCCTGCACAAATAGTTCAGCAGCACAACTACAAGATATTTCTGTTTTTTAAAATGTTCACTGTGTCAGATTTGGCAGTTAAAGAGTCATAAATTCTTCCTGTGTCGTGGCTAAGAGACATGACAGACTACACGCTGCTCCCCGATCAACCATCATTTGCAATAACATGCATGACGTTACCGGCAAGGAAGAGCTCACCTCTGACGACTACTACTGACAAGCTGTCATGGGAGGTGAACAAAAATCAAACATGCTAGTCTTTCTATCCTGAGGTCGTGAGGCGTCCTAGATGCTGTGTCGGTTGTTGATGACACACTACACGAGATGAAACTGTCCAGTGATGCACACGATGATCATCGTTTCTGGGCCGACCAACGTCCTACATCTTCCCGGTTGGGATATCATTGGGCTGATATCGTGTAGTCTGACTTCGGCATTATCCTCAGAAGTTTCTGGAGAAATTTCTACATAAGGCGGCAAGAATGAAAACCTTGAGTTGTCTCTCGGAACATACTTTCATGATTCACTGGGGGGGTGACTCAAAGGGGCTCCTTGCATGTTTGCGTTATTCTTTTTTCTCCTTCTATGTTCAAAGACTCAACTGCTTTTTTGCTCAGATTTCATGTTTTCAGGCAATAAAGTGTGTAGAATTTAATATGTTTTATTCCTATTAGACACTGCTCGGCTCATTTTACGGTAAACAAAGCTCTTGTGTTGAAATACAACAGTGATTAAAGAGCAAATGCTTTATCACTTCTATGCATTTAGAGCTGAGGTACTCAACATCTGGAAATCAAGCTAGCTGTAGCATGAGACTCCGAAGGAAGCAACTCCTCTGCACCTTCCCCTCCCTGTTTTTGTTCTGGTTTGTGTTTTATTTCGTTTGTTCTCGCTTTCACTTTTAAGACCAGTTTGCACCAAAGATTCATGACAAGAGCAAACAGGGAAAGTTGCAGCGGTGTGAACTGGTCCGTCTCAGCTCGACTCAAGCCGGCTGACGGTGTCGCCTGAAACTCAGCTTGTCAAGTCCCCAGAGGACAGTTGTAGAACGTAATGCACGTCACGTGTTTCAACAGCCAATCAGCTCGTACCGACATCACCTGTTGCTAAGAGGCACAGCATACAGCAGCCGATAGGAACACACGCTCTCTGAAATGACCCGTGATTGGCCCGAAGGTTCCATCACAGTCTGAGAACAGAGCCAAGGAGAGGAGTAGAAGTCTAGAGTTCTTTCAGACCACCTGAATTACAAAATGCTGAAAGGTTATTATGGGATGTTAGTGCCATGACACCAAATATAAACTGCCTGCCTCAACTTTAAGAAGTAGAGGGTTTGTTAAGTTTGTATAGCTGACAATATCTGCTTCCAGCTCGTCCACTGTAGCCTGCTCTTTAGCAACTTTAACTTCGTGTGACGCTCATAAACTCTAACGTTACGTTATGTGTTTGTTTTAGTCTTTGTAAACGTCCCATCATTTTATCTGGTGTCTGTGTAATGTTAACGATACATCGTTAGCTGGTAAACTAGCTACAGTCATCACTATCAACTGATAATAATGTTCTGTCCCGGGTTTCCAAAAAAACCACCATAAAAAGTGGGGACTGCAACTTACACAAAAAAAAATCCCGAGCTTCACGTTTCATGAACTGTTTACTGAACATGCATGAACAAACACATGGCATTCTGATGTTTACCTCTCCTCTTTCACCAGAAACTTTTTTCTTCTTCTATCATTTACATCTGAACTATACCACACCAACACCTTGTGGTCTAAGTTAGTCACTGCATATCTTTTTATAACTGAGAGGGAAACAACATTCAATTGATTATTAGTTTTGCAGAGGCAACAATTGAAGCTTCGAAGGTTCGAAGCATCTGGGTCAGCCCTAAACACATCTAAGAGTTACGGTGTAACAGCCATTACTTTGTTTTCTCTGTGGCTTTTGCTTGTTTGAAGTCATTGATCTCTCTCTGCTCCACTGCAGCGTCCTTGAAGGGGGACTCCTGTCCCTGGTTTCCTTCATGTTGTTTTCAATTTGCAGTTGTTGTTAGTGAATTTGGGTTTGCCATTTGTCGGATGTGGTTGTTGTGAAGCTGGCACTATACCTGTGATTAAAGACCATACAAACCTGACATGTAATACATCTCTAGACTAATAAATACGTGAAGCCTCCTACACTCATCCAGCTCCTCTGAGACTTCAGGGTTGCTGCAGGGTTTAGTTTTGTCTGAGGGACGACGGTGGAAGTGGTCCCAGTGATACTAACATTCAGCCTCTGGTTCACAAACCCTCCTGCTGGGTCTGATTATTAAACCATCAACCCTCTGGTCACTGTCAGAATAAAGACTTAAACACAGTTGTTTTTATGCACATTTTGGATAAAATAACATTTTTCCATTTGAAAAAGGTGGAACAGCTGTCATATTGAAAAGGATGGGATTTCAATTAAGGCAACACAGCCTTGACTTTGCAGAACTTCCTTTTTCTTCCACTGCAGACATTTGTGTTCTGCAGTCACTGCCAAAGACGAGTTTCCTCCAGACTGCAGCTCGTCCACAACTTCAATCTCTGTGAAATAAATATCTATAGTGTCTTTTTGTCACATCTTCTCAAGCACCTTCTCTAAATACACTAAATATAGTTGGTGGAAACACTCACTGAATCAATTAGCGTCCTTAAGTTAAAACTTGAGCTTTAACACATGACAATTGTATTGGATTTCCTCTTCAGGTTGCTGCATCATGTCATTTAGAGGTTGGGGTTATACTCAGAAAGGCTTAGTTGGTTGTGTTGTCTGACTGAAAGTGTTTAAAGTTGTTTTAAAAGCCAACCTTTATGAACAGGTGAAGGTACAATACCATTTAAATGAGGGGATAACCGAACACATTCCCAAACGGTCAATTTGCTCAATCTGCTGAAAATCTGACAATAAGGGCCGACAGTGTGGACACAATATAAAACTAAATTCAGCATTGCTCACTGATGACCTGACTCTATCTCATGGTGACTGTTGGCTCTGTGTGTCAGGGCCCTTTGGTTCATTTGTAACTCTAAATTGCTCTCAAAGGAGATTATATACTATATACTCATTTTTGGATCTCTGATTTTGATTTTGGACTCTAGTGTTTCCCACAGACTCAGAATGTAATAGGCTTTATAATATATAAATATAGGCTTTATATTTACTCAATCAGAATTTTATTGGTTTTGAGTCTCACTGCCTGTAACTACTCTCACATAATACTTGTTGCCAGTATGGATGGTAACAATTTTGTAATCAATAAAGAAAAATCATGTGATCAGGATGGGTTGAACCAGGCTAGTGTCAGATCTGTTTGCAAAACAAAATACTTTCCATTACTCATCTGGATGAATGAGCAAACGTTAAGCATCAGAGTACAAAATTAACCGTAACGCTAATCCACTGACATACACAGTCAATATTGACAACAGTTAAGTGACCAAAAGAGATCGCATGCAGCTGCTCAGTGCGAGCGTAGCCGTTAGCTGTATTAGCTCTTCTGTTAGCGCTGTGCTATGATGAAGCTGTTGAGTTTCGCCTTTTAAGAATGCAGCTGGTTAACGGCTTTGCTCGTGTTCAGCTGCTTCTACCGACTTATTGTCAGCACACACGCACACACTTCAATTTAGCGGCTAACATCTCTATACATCAGTCCTGTTTACTTCCTGCCTCCAAGACAACAGGAAGCTCCTCTTTTTTGTTGGTTTCACTGATAAGCTAAAAGCTACATTGCTATCCACTGTATGTGTATTTAACGTGGTATTATTCACTGCTGCGCTGTTTGAGTGATTGAACAGGATGCGCAACTCCAAAAATAGAAAAGTCATTCGTGGCGGGTGATAACTTATTTGTGGCGGGCCGTCACAAATAAATGAATGTGTGGGGAAACACCGGACTATCCGGACCGGATAGAGCAGCTAAACACAGCTAATTGAACAGTAAAGTCAGTAGATCTCCAGACAACTGTGACTCACTCCCTCTGTCTTCCTTTGATTTTCTGCATTCTCTCAAAATGGTCTGTGTTGGTTCCTCCTCCCTCTTTCCGTCATGCGTGCCTCTATACTCTGTTGTA
This sequence comes from Naso vlamingii, assembly GCA_029822935.1. NCBI lineage: Eukaryota > Metazoa > Chordata > Actinopteri > Acanthuriformes > Acanthuridae > Naso > Naso vlamingii. The sequence goes on along the minus strand of JAPQLA010000004.1, from coordinate 24,838,690 downwards.
CTCACAACCACTTTACTGACACAAAATAAACACAGCTAGGACACTGATAAAATGTTACTAAAAGCTTGCCCTTCTCACACTTCAACAGGACAAAGCAACGTGCCGTCCTTTAGCAGCAGTTTAGCTGTTAATCCAGCTCATGTGCTCATGTTGAGGAAGTAAATGAACCCACAAGGAATAAATTAACAAGAAACAGGAACGCTCTCAACTTCTGTCTAGTGCTTGCCTCTTTAGGTAAGTTTAACATAGTTAACTGTTCTTCATTAACCTGAGGGGGGAAAAAAAAAAAAAAAAAACATTATTGGAGACATTTTGAACAAGGTGCTGGCAGTAATCCCTGAAGCAGAGAGCAGAGTGTAGCGGTGACTGAGGGGGCGGGCATAGCGCTGTGTGCACGAGATGGCATGACCATATAAGGAAGTCTGTCACACGTTAACATCACTGGAAAAACACTGTTAAAAAAAAACACTGTAAAACGCAGCGCGCCGAGCCAACTGAAACAGCCGGGGCTCACTTCTAAATGCATGAACCTCATTATGTGACGCTTTTGCATCTTTTAACACGAGTATCTGACATCGTAACAACATTCATAGGTCAGAAAAGACGAAAATGCAAAATAGCTCTCCTTTAAGGGCCGATGACACTGAGAAGCGTCACACCAACGCCGCTGCTCCAGAAACACCTTGGAAGCGCATCTGTAGGAGAATGCAGGCCATATTACCTTCTCGTTGTGTTTGCCATTATCTTATTATTTCACTTGCAACAAAACAGGAAGGACGTGGTGAGTAGTAAAGCCCTTTACCTACTTGATTTAATTGGCTGCTTCGGTCAGCAGTGACATCAGCAGCGACATTGACCCAGTGGTGCGACTACGCGCCTTAAGATGAATAGTTGAAATTGTTTTAACTTTTATGTGAGCCCAAAAACCACCAGGAAAACACGGCACACGCAGCAAGAGAGGCGCACTCGGTGGTGCACTGTACCCGAGGAAAACAAAGGTTTTGCTGGTGACACTTCTCAGTGTGATCAGCCCGTTGGGCGTGAATGGTTGTTTTGATAGATGCGTGAGTCCTCTGATGACCTGGCAACCCTGCTGCTTGCACTGATGTCAGCTGATAGGTATGATACTTCTGCTTTACTTGTTGATTTTTCTATTCACCTTCCTCTCACCCCGCTGACCCATGGACACATGGCAGACTGGCTGCTGCGTAGTTTTCATAGCACCTCGAGCCGCACTGTCATGAATAGCTGAGCTGTGTATGAAAATCACAGGAGAAATATCCTGCCGTGTCAGTGCTCTCACCGCTGCTTAGCCTCCTGCCCACAGAAAACTCTTTACATCAACCTGAGGGTGACACACTGTCTGTTTCCTGGTTGCACTCGCACCGTTTTGGTCAGTTCACTTAAATCAGTATTCTTGCTCTTTTCTGTTCTACAAGTCTTTTTCCCACACTTCCAAAGTAGATATGTCAGTTACATCATCATTTACTTCATTTCTCTTGTGATGAGAATGTGGTACACCTGTCTCAAGCCTGCAGATACATGGGACTGTTTCTGATACATTTACACAGAATAAACCTCAGAACACAATAAGCACCTTTTTAGTAATAAGAAAGCAGGTAATGATGATGAGCTCTGTTTGAAGAAACCCAGTGTGACGGCTAAGAGGCCAGCCGGTGACAGTCTGCTTCCTAATCCATTTCAGAGAAACAGCCCCGGCCTGCATGCTGTCCAAGCATAAAATCAGGGCGATATGGTGTTGCCGTTTTTATCGTCTCTCTGTGCGTGGCTGTCAGAGTGCACTGACGTGATGCATGCAGGCGTTCCGTCACTGGATTGTCAGGAAAGATGAATTTCCTGCTGCTGAGGTGGATCCTGCGATAAGGTCAGCCAGGAGACGCTTCTGTGTTTAATGGCTGCTCCGTTCCTCTGAGAGGAAGGATAACACCAGACGAACAGCCGATCCAACCTGCAGTCTGCAGGAGTGAACCCAAAAGCACTGCGAAGCTTTAAGGTCGAGGAAAACTGAAAAGCTGATAAATGGCTGCTTGATGTGCATGGATGAGATGGATGACTGAAAATGAGCAAAAAAGGGTTGTGTACATGAGATAATGTTTTTGATGTGACTGCAGCTATCAAAACCAGCAGGGCCCAACTGATATGCGATTTCTGGGATTGATATCAATGCTCTTCATTATCATCGTCATGTGCCACACTCTGCCAAGCTTTGGTGACCACTTTCTTCCTCTGTGATGTGTTGACAGTCAGACTTCCTGTGTCTGTAGCAGTGAGGCTGGTCCACTTCTTGATGTTGTCCAGTAGAGGTGGGATCAGGCCAAGATTCTCAGCCTGATACCCTTCTGAATCTGTGTTTGTTCTGACCAAACTGGACCGACGACTGACCGTCATTTCCAAGACTCTGACCGACCCGACCGTCAGCCCAACTTATATAAGCAGGAGCGCAACATATAGCAACAGATAATACTGTCATGCTTGCCATAAACTGAAAAAATGAGTCATTTCTGACATGAAAATAAGCGTCCTTAACGTTTAATTCCTCGCACACTCAGCCCCACACAAGCTCACGGCAGAAGCACGATTTCTGGCAGTCAAGCCAACCAATCACATCGCTAAAAAGGCTGTGGTGTGTTCAGGTGCCGTCAGATGAATCTGGAAAACAGAAATCCCAGCTCTGAATGGATAAAAAAGGAAGAAAAAACACACAGGAAGTGGGTCACCAAACCCGAACTGGTTCCGACCGTCACTTCTAAAACACTAGTCCAACCCGGCCCAACCTGTGGGTACCGGACGGGTCCTGTCGGGCATCGGTCAAGTATCCCACCTCTATTGTCCATCCAGCTTACCCTCTGTCTGCCTCAGCAGCAGAGTCCTACTGCTTCACCTTCAAACACTGGGGGGTCTCAGTGTGCCATCAGTTCTTGAAATGTGCTCCATTAGCAGAGTTACCTTTGCATAACGGTCACAAGAAATGTTGGTTGTGTGCCAATCTTTTCTAAGATGTAACTGTTTGATTTCTTTTTAATGGATGATATCCTGAGGATGTGTCTGTGTGTCCACAGCTCAAATTTTGTCAACTTCTTTTCATCAGTTGCTTTAAGGAACCATGATATATGGATATTAGAATACTGGTATCATGGAGCAAGACAATTCTGATATCTGATGTATTGATATCAGTTATCGAACATGTCTTTCAGATACTTGTGGCAAAGATCTGTAATGGAGTTAGGTTATTTTACATTTTAACAAACTCTATTCCAACTATCAGTGCACTGAACAATAAACACCTCACCGATTATTCATTAAATAAGGCCGCCCTCTGCTGGACAAGATACAGAATTACACAGTTCAAAATCACTAATCCAAGCATTTTTTCATAATCAAAAACCTGTTAAATTTTAGAGCATAATGGAGAACATATACGCTGATACCAACATATCTGCAACAGGCTGATATCAGCAAATTGTAATTAAAACATAATGGATGAAACAGAATTAATGCTTATTTTAAGTGATTTCGTTGACTGCAGGTAATCTATCCTCTTTGCTGACAAAGTAAAATAGTAAAATTCAAATCATTGTGAAGAAAAACAAGAAAATACACAAAAACAGAGTTGACATACGTACATTTTACTTGTTTATTTTAGCGGCAACCATTTCGTCCTTTGTTGTAATGATCACGTGGTTACCAGTAGCAATATGGCTTTCAGGTGACAAAATAATCCAGGAATAGAATTGATGGGCCCCCATAGAGGATGATGTCCATTTGTGTTGCAGCAACAGTTGAGACAGTTTTAACTTTTTTCAGCTTTTAGCTGCACTGCAGTGGCAGAGTTTACTGCAGTCAAATGAGCCAGAGGCCTGAGGTTGGTTAGAATGTGGCCCAGTGTGCTCAGCTTTGGACATTTGTTTATAACACACTACCAGACAGAGGCTTTGCAGACGGGGGTGGAAGGACGTGGAGGTGGTCTGAGCAGTGACTGCAGTTCTATAAATGAATGTGGTGCTGTCTGCAGACAGAGCTGTACACATGGCTAACTGAAAGCTGTCCAAACACATCGTTGTCACTCCTGAATTCCACAGAAACCAGCAGAGGAGCTGTCGCCACTGATGTCTTCATGACTCAGCAGTTTGATAGACGCCCTGTCACACCCCCTCTGAAAAAAAAGAAGTTACAGAACAGGATTTTGTAGTGCAGAGAGCCACAGTGTGACCCTGACGAGTCGACAATATATGGCTCAGGATGGAGGTGGAGGCAGGGTGATGGAGATGCTGCTCCAGTTAAAGTGGATACTTGCTCTTCGGTCTCATCCCAACACACACACGAACACACTGCACACACAGAAACATGTAGCTGGAAGTCCTGCGCCCCCCTCACTGCTTGACCGACTGTGTGACATTAACCCCGGATGTTTTGGTGCCTCGTCTAACTGCTCGTCTCCACAGCACCACTTAAGCTCAGCACAGAGCCCCCTGCAGCCCTGGCTCTGATGAAAACATGAACCATACTTCCCTGAGCAGCAGACTGAAGGCTATTTGAACACGGTGTCACTCTCCTCCTCCTCCGCGCTGATATATGGCTGCAGAGGTGATGATGGCCGACCCTCCACAGAGTGCTAAACACTCACTCGCCTTGACCGCCGACTCATTCATCTGCTGCTCAGCGGGCTGAAGAAATGGACGGATGTGAAGTGTGCGTTTCCCTGCCTGTGCTTCTGTCGCGGCATGCGTCATGTGGCTAATGGAGAGACTGGGGATGAAAATACAGTGAAGCATTTGTCTCAGAGGTGACGGTCTGCAGGAAAACACATTCAGTGACTTCTGTTTAAAACACTCTAAATCAGAATAATGTAGCCCCATTAAGAGGATTTTTTTCAATACTTAACAGTGTGATTCTCTCTCTGTGAACCGCTTATTTTGAAGTTTATCAAAGGTACATTCAGTATAGAACAGAAGTTCATACTAGAGACTCCTGCTGGCCAAGCAGCAGAAAATCAGAGGCCGTCGTGCCCTCGTCTGTGCAGAGAACTGCAAGACATCCCAGATTAAGTTGTTACACTCGATGGGTGGAGTGTGTTCAGAGCGAGGAGGAGGAGGGGAGGCGACTCTGCGCTCACGTCAGTGCGCTTTGGTGCTAAAATGACTTAAAGTTGATGGACAGTTTTTCTTCTGTCTTTTCTGTTTTTCTGTTCTGATGTTGAACTTTTCATTTGAAGATGTCGACCATGTCATTTTGTTGTGCAACCCTGTGAGGTGACTCTACTTCAAAAAGGAGCCCCTAGGTCTGTCTCTGTATAATTCTACTAACTAGGGGTGTGAGGTATGACGGTATCAGACTGTGAATGATGACAGTGTGTCCACTGTTATCTAGAGATTGTTTACATTGTACATCAGTGCACATTCTATTTGTTGCAGTTCTAGACTCAGACACACAAAGAAGTCAAACTATACAGTATGCTGCTCTGTTCGGTTCCATGCCTCCCACAGAGACGTGCAGATAAATTAAACACAGCGAACGTGTGGTGCCCTCTTCCCTCCCCTTTCACCACATAGTCTTGTAAAACAAAACAGAAGCATCATGAACGAGTCTGCTTATGTTGAATCGGGGGCTTGACATTTCTTCTGTCATTATCTACGTATATAATCATCGTTTCCGCTCTGTATCAGTTGTGGAAATCATAGAAACTTTGGAAAACTTACCGATGTCGTGTCTGAGTTCATAGCATCGTCCCGAGGTGTTTGAGTCGTGTTGTAGGAGCTCAGAGTGTTCACACACAGCTCTGTTTTAACTGCCATGACTGATTTGACGTCGGGACATCAGGACGTTTGTGCCTTCAGGACATCAGTGACACCAGGAGAATGTCAACACTAATCGGCTGTCGTGACACAGCGTCACACAAATTCACCTGAAGAATTCAGTGTTTTTTTTATGTTAATATGTTTATTTTTGCAGAGCCTGCGGTTAGTTTACAAAACACATTTACTGTACACCTCATCCTTAGAATTGAATAATTCATAAATCCAAACAAAATCTTTTTCAGGAACCAGAAACCAAATATAAGCCGAACATGTCTGTAAAACTGTGGCCCTGAACTTGGCGTAACTTTACAAGTACTCGTAACCAATATGAAAAACTGCATAAACAAATAAAATCAAGATCGTGATCATGCCATGAAAAGAATTGGGATATGATATTTTTGCCATGTTGCCCAGCCCTTCTGTTAACACTACACACAGGCACACACTCACACACACACACACACACTCCAGTCCGTAAACGCTTTGCTGTCTCTCTGCAGGGAGAAAGAGAAGAAGCCGAAGGCCCCGAGGACGCTGATCACTGCCGATGGACGAGTCATGAACGTCAACGAGCCCAAGTACGAACACATTTTCACATTTTCGGTCAAACGGTGAAATCTTTAATGAAGTACTTTTACAGAATTTCTCTAGATTTGGTCATCGTCTCTGTCACTTTGGACAACATTTACTTGTCAGCTTTACTGCTCAGACATCAAGATTCAGCAACAAAAACCATCCACTGCATTTTTTGTCTGTTTGTTTTTGTTTGTTTTTGTTTAATTTTAATGCTTTTACTTGCAGCCAAGTATTTCTTTCATATTAGTGGCCTACTTTTACTTCAGTAAAAGTTCTGAATGTGTCTCTGCCACCGATCTCTCTTAGGTAACTTTGTTATGTTGCAGTGGTCCAGTGTTACCGGCTATGATTGACTGGGAGGAATATCGACCAGTCCACCGCGCTATATCAGCCAACGCCGCGAAAAAAGCAACATAATTGGTTTTGGTTCCAGTTCTGTTCAGCCATAGCAACAAAATGCTTCCAATCAACTCCTTCAGTTTAGTTTGGGGTCACAGCTCCACTGTCGCAAGGCTTCCCCTCACAGTTCTTCATAACTGTAACGTTTCTTCTTTGAGAGCCTCATTTTGCGCCTGGACAAACTGCTCAGACAGCGTGGCAGGTAAAGAGCCTCCAGGTGCTGAGTGATTGCTTCATTTGTGACATTTGGTTTTTGATCTCTGGTGCTGGATTTGTTCACCTGCTCTCAGAGAGCTACAGCAGCATGCTGGGGGGGCGGGGGGGCAATCTGGTAGCTGCGGGCCTCCCCGGTCTCCCTCCATTAGCCAGGAGTTTATATCCAGAGCAAGGCCACAGGGGTCGAGGCCTTAAAACACGACTGATTTCATTTGTAATCGGAGCTCAGGTCTGAAATGTATGACGGATGACTTCAGACAGGACAGCGTGCTTTACTGCAGCTTGTGTGCTAACAGCCCAAACATTACAGCAGAAACATGAACAGTCCTTTCATGGATGGCTTGTAAAGTCAGATAATGTAGATTGATGCTCAAAAACAGTTTTTATTATTGGAAAGTGATTTACTGAATGTATTTAAAGCTGAGTCAGGCTGTAATTCTTTTCCATCATTCAGTAAAAATCCATTCTAACCTTTTGGCGTGTTGAAAAGTTGAAAGGTGAGAAATGAGAGCAGTTAATGTGTCAGTTTAAAATCAGTAGCATTGTGCATCGGAAGTACATTGCCTGTACGTGCATGTTTTGATTTAGACGTCGCAAGTTTTCACGTCAAACGAAACACTTCTGTTGCAGTTCGGCCTTCTTCTTACATGACAGCGGCGTTCTGACGCCCCTGAAACCACAGGCTGTGTAAACTGGCGAACTGCACCTGTGGAAGCAGCAACTGCGCTAATGCTAATGTTAGCACAAGTCAATGCATTCTGCTCTAGCCACTACCAAACTCTGATTAAACACTCCACAGTGCGCTCAAAGCAGGTCTAATATGACGACAGTCTATTGAGGCAAATTCAAGAGTTTGTAGAATAATTGTAGAAGTCAAACTACGGCTGAATTTCTTTAATATGTGGCTGCTAAGGGCTTAGCAGCAACAGGAAGTAAACAACTTCAGCAGCTCTGATGGTTTGTCATTACAAAGTTACACTGCTGGGTACCAGCCTGGCATGCATACTACAGCACTTTAGGCTCCTCCTGTAAACGCAGATTTTTTTGAAGACTCAAAGGAAAGACTTTTCTGTTCTGAGAAGGGCTGCTCCCGTCTAAACGGTACGTTTCTGGGTGGGAAGTGGATGTGTTTCCCCCAGACAATGACATGACACCATTCAGACCGGAAAAAATGTCAGATGAGGACGTAGTGGTGAAGAAAAGAAAGTATACCCTTAGAGGGGTGACACAGGAAGCAGATAAAACTCGTTCCAGAATGAAAGTGAATTAGTTTTGTCTTTCAGGCACCAAACACCAGCAGTTAGCCTGTGCTAGCGTTCTGTATTGTCAGCTTCTCTATTAAAGGCATTCTAAGTCTTGTTACGCGGTTTCTAAACTAGTCACGTACAGCAAACATCTCCTCACGATCCGCTGG
>JAPQLA010000004.1:24806991-24830169 GCA_029822935.1 Naso vlamingii | reverse complement strand
GGAGACGTTCAGAAGCACCGAGAGCCTGAAGAAGTTGTTTGGGCCGTCACCGCAGCAACGTTATCATCAGGCTAGCAGGAAATTTCCCTGACATGCGCGTTCATGTCAGGGAGCAGGAGAGGGGGAGGAGCGGAGACGGAGAGAGGAGGAGATGGGGAGGGGCGAGCTAGCTGTTTTATGTGATAACATTGTCGAACGTCAACAGAAGTAACGTCAACCAACCGTGCTTAGAGTGCCTTTAAAACAAATGCAACATGCCTTTGTAGCTCGCTGTGTAGGTACATGCAGTATAAGTACACGCAATAATACTTCTGTTGGTGCTGGGCCGGGAGACGGGGCTTAATTTGTGTTTTAAAGCCTCAATGAATAAATCTACTGACTCTACCTTTAAAGTGAAGAGCTGGAGATAGCTGAAGTGTTTGTGTTCCGTTGTACATCTGTAGTGTCCTTTGAATCGAGAGCAGCTATTTGAAAACAGAGCTGAAAGCACTGAACTGTCTCTTTCTGTGGGAGAAATTAAGTAGACCGCCAGTTAAAGGAAAAGAAATTAAAGAGGTGGAATAATCAGTCTGAGTGTTGTGATTTTAGTGGATCCGATTCCAGATGCTGATGGTTGGGGTGTTTGTCAGCAGCAGTTTGTAGCTCTGTAGTCGTGTCAGCTCACTTCATTGTGTTCTTGCTGTCTGTTTGTATTTACAGGCTGGATTTCTCTCTGACTGAAGTTGAAGACAACAACACGATCGTCTTAGATCTGTCAGTTTACAGGTAGAGACAATGAGCCCAACTCGGCAGCTTCACTAAGAAAAGAGAATTGATTTAAATAGTTGTTGTTGTACTTAACAACATCATCTATGATGTGCTGTACATGTTGTTATGCTTATGTTTTTCCTTTGTTGTTTTTGTTTAGCTTGATGTTGACAATCGTTTTTAGAGATTTTAAGTGCCAGATCAATCACACTGCTCCTCAAAAACCTGTTCAACCTGCACAGGTGAACCATGTAGATTTGTTATCGACTCTGTCGGTCTCTTTACACAAACTGACCGTGACCTCCACCTGCTCCGCCCTCACAGACACATGGACACCTCACTGATCGATGTGGATGTCCAGCCAACGTACGCCAGAGTCACCGTCAAAGGAAAGGTACGCAGTGGAGACTGTAAGAGACTATCTGATAACTTTTTCCTTTTGGGTTTTTCCTTTTGTCTGCACATTCTGAACTGTAGAACAAATTCATTAATTTGTAATTTTTTTAACTTACCCAAGGCAGCAGATTTAGACAAAGTTTGGATGCAGCTGACACACAAAGATGTTTTTCTCTGGAGCGGCAGGCTCACTGCAGCTGCATTTACCAGCTGCTGTGACTTTGTGGATGCATAAACACATCTGTTCTTTAGTCTACCTGCTCATGTGAAAACAATGTAACAGTCCAAAGCTGGAGTTTTTCAGCGCTTGTCAAGACAAGTGAAAAGTTAATAAAGATTTTTTAATAGTGAAGAGAAACCAGTGCTGACCGTTGGAGGAAGAGGATGCAAATCATACTGCTGTTGACGTTGTGTGCTTTTCATGTCCAACTGTCAAAATGAGCCACGTTGTTGGGAAGTTCTCCATTGCGAGGAAATTGTTCAACCATTTTGGTCTCTTTGATCCGCAGTTATCAACTGAACATGAGAATTTGCTGTGAGGGAAACAAGCGTTCGAAGTGTTTCTGCAAATGGCCGATGCTGTCGTTTCTCTGGACGGACTCAAGTTTCAGAGTAAATAGTCAAAGTTGTCACATTGTGTGTTTTCAGCACAGAGTGAAGCTCTCTCAACAGCATCCACAGGTCTGTTGACATTAAATAGAAGCAAACAAAAGTTTTTTTTAATTATTCGTGTGGAGAACGTGTGACTCAGTAGGGTACCAGGGCCTCGAGTTCTTCCTCTGTCCCTCACCTGTGTCCTCTCATCGCTGCTTCAGGACAACTGTAGCTTTTTGCTCCATTTATAACATTTAACCTACTTGTACGCACAAGCATCTGGTTACATTACCTGAAGTCTTTCCATCAACTTTATATTTTAAAAGAAATGTTTCTGTGTAGTCTAACCGTAGCCCGACATTGCTCAACATCTGTGTAGGCAGTAAAAAATATTACTTAGGGTAAAACTCTAATGTGCCCTCTTCATCAGTCTGAAGTCTCAGTGTTTCTCTTGCATCGTCGTGTTTTCACGGTTTCTTCTGTCAGCCTTACACAGTGATTCATAGGATTACAGACTGATTTGAGTACAGACAAAGATGCCTTAAACTTAGTGTGATGGATGAGTTAGAGAAAGATTTAGAGAAATAAAAGCCTGTCAGAAGCTGCTGCATCATCAAACCTGTTTCTGACTCAGACATTCTCAGGAGACATTTACGGAGAAAAAATTTATTGTATCTGCTGCAAAGTCGTTTTCTGGCGTTCAACTTCCGACAGATTTTCTCCAAAATAACAGCTGCTCAGTACAAGATACTTTCTCTAGTAAATCCAAAACTGATCAGCCAAAGTATTGTTGTAAAAAAAACTTTTCACCTGCACTGATCCGAGCTTCCTGCCAAAAATGAAAGATCCCGTGTCAGCAGAGGTCGAGCAGTATTTCTCTCATGTTGGAGCGTTCGATTCCCGCACAGCATGAGATCTGCTGAGGTTTCCTGTCGAGGGAGCTCAGTTCTGTTTGCCGCCGTCGACACAGATTTTACTTCTAAAGGCCAAATGCGTAAAACTTTGAGTAGATTTACAACTAAACCTGTCTATTTGCACAAAGACAGAAATATGCAGATGTTTTCTTTTCCTGAGATGTAAAAAACTTTGTGTTCGTTAAAAGTGCTCAGTTTTATTTTCAGTTCTTGTTTTTTGCAGATTTTTTCTTTTTGTTCCGTAAGTTTATCATGTGAAGCATCCTCGGGTCTCTTGAAAGGCGCTATATAAATTTAAGTCATTACTATTATTAGTAGTGGTAGTAGTAGTTGTAGTAGTAGTATTAAATGTAAGTAGTTGTGGATTCTGACACACATGCATGAGCCTCATTTTCTCTTCCATAGTTTTTGTAAATGGATAAAGAAAAGCCTTAAATATCTGTTTGCATATCGATATTCACTCCACCACTCAACTGACCCGTCAGTGAGAAGAAAACAGTGGGTGGCTGTAAATATCTTTAAATAGCGGCCGCTGCTATTTACAGCTGCCTTGCTAATAATTCATCGTGTGTACCTGCGAGCCATCACCACACTGAGATCATCATTATCGATGATTAGTAGGGTTTTCCTGAAAATCAAAATATAGACTTATATAAAATTAATTTGGCTCAGTCATCACTTGTGGGCCTCTGTACATATGTGGTGGGGACTGTGTCTGCAGAGCCCCGCCCTCTACCTGCACATGGATGTTTCGGTTTAGTCTGGGTGGGGAGTGGGTGTGTTCCCTCCAGCCAATGACAGCACGCAGGCGAGGGTGAGAGTGGATAAAACAAAGAGACTGGCTGTTGTTCAGAACAGAGGAAATTATGAATGCAGGCGTAGCAGTAAAGAAAAGGAAATATAGCCCCAGTGAGGCGTAACGTGAAGTGACTAAGGCTCATTCCAGAATGAGAAAGAATCTAAGTTTGGATCTTAACTGCATTCGAGCACTGAGGGAGAGGCTGGGGATGAAGAGCAATGAGGAGTTGGCCTGCTGTCTGTTGCTAAACACCAGAAGTTAACTTGTTCGAGCTTGCTAAATTATTTTCTTCATTAAACAAATGTAATATTCCTACGTAGCTTGCTGCGTAGATACAAGCAGCATAAGTACACGCTACTGTTAAGCTAAATGCTTAAGAACAAATAACTGGAACCACAATGCAGATCAGAAGCGGTGATGAGTTAATTCCAAAAAACAAACAAAAGGCACAAAAATACAACTATCCAAATCCGTAATCCAGAAGGCAAAATCGAAAATCTGAAACAGAGTCAAAAAACAAGTAAATACGAGCACGAAAGCAGAACAAGAACAAGGAGCCAAGAAAGTTTACCACGAGTGATTCAACAACGAACTGACGACGAGTGGTGAGGAGGACCGGGCTTTAAACTGCAGTGATTAGTTGAGATGACAGACAGGTGTGCTGCTGCTGATGATGATGATGGAGAGCAGGTGAGTGGAGAGTAGGAGACTGAGGGAAGCCACGCCCAGCCAGAGACAGAAAACCAGATGACAGGAGAACTGGGGAAGGGAGCACAAAGGAACAGCAACAAAAAAAACAAAACAGGACAACTAACAGATGCTTAACAGCTACAATACTTCTGGTGGCGTTGAGTTCAGGAGGAGGGGCTTAATTTAAAGATTGTGTTTACAAGCCGCAACGAGCAGATGCTGCTGACTCCACCTTTAAAGTGTTCATGAGGAAAAAGGCTTATAAGTGTTTTACAAACACATGCAAAAAAAATATATATATAAAAAAAAGGAATGATCAAATTTGTCACTGAAATCATTTTAAATGGAGTTTCTAAACACTTTTTAATGGACATTTTACAGAATGTTGTTTAAACTGCAAAAATTATGGTGAAAATAGCCAAAAACAAAATCGGAATAATGTTTGACTCAAAGGTTGAATCTCTGACCTCACATTAAACCTCCTCATCGTTGTTAGTGCAGCTGTCTTCAGAAAAAACGGTTTGTGTGCTCGTCTAACGCATGACGTCTCATTTCTCGCTGCACATTCCTCTGCAGTAAATCCCAGTTTATGTGTCGTAAACGGCTGGTTTTTTGTTGATTACTCATGTGGCCTCTGCTGTCCAGTCTGCATTTTCCCTCATCAGCACAGAGGAAGTATGTGGCGGATTTTAATCTCCCACAAACAGACTGCAGCAACCTTTAAGCCTGATTAAACAGCTGTTTGGCTGCACATAAATCCAAGAGGTGTGATTGTGTTTTTTGTTTCTCTTCGAATTACAAATTATAGATGGAGAACCGTGCTAGTTCAGACTTCTTCAGCCCTGAATGTCACGGCTCCCCTTCAAACTGTTAGCATATTTATGGATGGTTGTTTTATGCCAGGGGTCAGCCTGATTGGACGTGTGGTGCGATTTATGCTGTAGTACATCAGCTAAGCCCTTTAAAATTCATTCTAAATATGAAGCCGTTTAGAGGAGCGGGGGAATTGACTGGAAGAGTCATCTGTGAGCTGTTTATATCAAGTCAGCACCATCTGACAGCTGCAGCACCTGCAGAGGAGTCAGAGGACGGCCACAGTTCTGGAGTTTTCCGTCTCTGTCTGCCGTTAGCATGCATGGTTTTCCCTGAATTCAGAATGAAATGAAAGTGGATTGAAAAATGAAAAAAGTTCAATTTTCTGCCCATTTGTCCTCCTACATGGATCATTGAGGTTTTCAAAGGATTTCTCTCCAATGATTGATTTCTACTGTTCTTCTCAGTTGGAGCTATTCTGGTCGCTCTCCCGTCTTTTCTGGAAAGTGTACCTATAAAAAGACCCACGAATGATTAAAGTCATTTGACACACTGGGACGGCAGCAGTGCCAGATCAGCGCATTAATCTTGTTAATTAAAGTTATGAATAATTCACTCTGCAGATATTTCAGATGGCTCTTCCTGCTGAAGTAAAGCCTGACAGCTCGACAGCTCAGAGATCCCAAACCACCGGACACCTGCTCCTCATCATGCCCAGGGTACGTACAGCCACACATCAGGCTGGAGCTCATGGATACCTGAGCCAGGTGAAGGGCGGGGACAACTTTTCAGGAGTCAAAGAGCTTGTGTCTCTTTGCAGGATGTCCGTAGGGATAAGTTTGTTGAAGTTTTTTTTGTCGATTTTTAGCAAATATGGACTGAACATTCAGCCACACTGATCACATGAAGTCTTCCAACACTTCACATCACAGTTAGCAACATTTAGTGTCGTGAAATTTGTCACAGACTTTGATTTTCCAAAAGAATGGCTCCTAAGCACTGTGGTGATCAACTCAAAACTTTAATTTTCTCAGCATTTCAGTTGTGGTTCAGAGGTTAAAATGCTGAAGCGTCACCAGTTCGATTTTTGTTTCGTCTCTCCATCATTCCCGTCCGAAGGTGTGTGTGATCTTCAGTCTCGTAGATGTGAGTGTGTGGTCTTCCCTTCTAAACATTCAGCAGTAGTGCTGTAAGAAAATATCAGTACATATCAATATTGCAGTATTTTGTTTCGCAATATTGTATTGATTTTCTGACGTACTGTATCGATTTTCAATTAATAGTTTTCATGCTGAGATTCGTGGCAGCGGTTCATTTTGTCTTTTGAAACTTCTGACAGCTGCCACACAAAAACTATGACTGTGATATTCTGATTGCACAAAAAAATAACTTTCCAAACTAAGAAAAAATATGTACTGGGTTGCTGTGTGTATTCAGTTCATGTAGTTTCTTCAGTCGTCTTTTTATAATTTGAATCATGTCGAGGGCGACATCAGTCAGTTTGATAGCTGCAAACTAAAACCTAATCATGTTGGACGGAGGGAAACTTTAGAGACCTTGTCAACTCTGTGAAATTATGACTTTACTGATGAACTTTAGGCTGCTGCGTGTTTGCTGTGATTATTTTGATCCTGCCAATGAGCAGCAGGGATTTCGTACTCCGAGGTGTAACGATGGAACCTTTTATAGTGTCTATAAAGAGAGACAGGCGCTGACACTGCAGAAGCAGAGCTGCTACGATTAATCTCCCCTACGGCTCCTGGTGCTTCCTGCGCCCGAGCACCAGTAAACAGCTCAGGAATGAAAGCGTGGCAGCTGTTTGCAGATTCTGAGTAAACAGGCTTTTTGTCCTCTGGCGTGTCTTTTTTAGGCTGAAGGTGAAATCAAAGTGCCAAAGATCGTCCCTCGCCCGCCCAGAGTGTGTCAGACCAGATGCAGCAGCTCGTCTGAGGACAGTCAAAGGTAAAGACGTTCAGTTCGTCCTTACAGTGTGTGGACAGGGAGGACAATTAACATGGTAGCTGCAAAAAGAGTCGCCCACAGCTTCCAGATCTCATTTAAACCAGTCAAACAAGTGATGCCTCATTGTTTTATTCCTGATCCTTCTGTCTTTGTAATATTATGATTCAGTGTTTTTTAAATTGTGAAATCTGAAAAGAGAAAAACAGACAAAATCATACAAAGAAAAAAAAATGGAAATGGGAATGCAAGACAAATACAAAGCAGCTGATGCACTAAAAAAAAAAAAAAAAAAAAGCAGTTTGAGCATTTTTTAAAGTAAAATAAATTAAAGGCTGATGCATCCTGACCACTTCCTGTGTGCATACTGTGTCCACTGTGTGTGTGTTGTCATGTCAGAAGCCATTTTTACACAGAGATAACCCGCCTTCTATTAATTTAATGTTATTTACGCAAAATCCAGCAGTGCCGCATCAGTCTGTCATTTTACACAGCGAGCGGGGGGCATGGATCCAAAGGAGACGCCACGGGAGTGACGTTTACCAGCATCAGCACCGGACTTTTTCTTTTTCTTCTCTTGACAGTAAAACTTTAGTCCGTCCTCTCATTTCTTTATTTCTGTAACAAAATTGAGTTTAAGTGAAAGGTTAGTACAGAGATAAAAACCTGTTTTTCCTAAACATTTATGCAATCATGTCCCCTGAACACGTCCGACCCCGACCACAAACAATTAAGGAAGTGATTACACTGCATAAATACAGTAGAAAAACTCTGTCAATAATGTGCAACAGTCATAAATGTCCATTCTGTCATAATTCTGTTTGATCCTTCAAGTTTTTGCCTCCTCTGTCAGGATAAATGCCCCTGACCCGCCCTACTGGGTCTGACATTTACACTTCTGACTTTCCTCTGATACGCCCTCTGGAGGTGGATTGTTGGTGGTGCAACTCGGAACGTCCAGCCTGCGTGCGCACTGTTTAAGCAGACCAGCGAGGCGCGTCAGCAGCGCATTAAACCCGCGCTGAACAGGCTGTGTAACAGGGACCAGCAACACAATAGTATGTGGACAGTTTTCATGCTGTCATGAGATTTGGATTCCCAGCAAATAATTCTACTGCTGAATAATTTCTTTGTGATGCCACAGAAAATGTATCAACACATCACGTTCAGATAGGTCAGTCACCAGATTTCAATTTCCCCAAACTGCTCCATGACATCACCAAAAGTGTCCAATGAATGAGCTTCCTGTCAGTCAGTTTGAGATCATGTTTACTCCTCTGGATTCTCTATTTTAGTTAGTAAGTGTGAAAACAAGTCCGACCAGAACTGAAAGGCAACAGATTGTTTTTCCTTGGTGGAAAGCAACAGAACAAACCCACAGGAGGAATATTCTGAAATTATTCTATATTTTGAAATGGAGAATACAAATATGATGTCATGAATGTAGCTGTCAGTAACAAAAGATGAAATCATTATAAATAGTGAGTTCCTAATATTGAGGCGTGCAGAGTGTCCGGCAGCAGCAGCAGCAGCAGCAGCGCGGTGCAGGCAGCTGTGTGCTGGTGTGAGTTTATCAGAGTCAAGCGACGGTCTCGGTTGGCCGTGCTGTTCGTCTTGGTTTGGCCTTGAATTGAATTCCACATATTCAAATGCCTGTGGCTTATCAGGTCCCTGTTGTCCTAATTACAGATGCCTGTTGTATTTTAAACGCTCTGCATGATTCATGTTATCGGCCGTGTTGATGATAGCGCTCTCTCTGCTAATGACTATGTGCTGGCCACAGATAACCTTGATCAGAGCTGCAGCTTCACACTGGGAGGAAGAGACTCACGCCGTTTCTCACATACAGGAGAATAATTTTACTGTGGGCTGTAGTCATGGCTTCAGGCTCTCTGACTGTAGCTGCTGTTTTGATATTTGATATTTTTTTGGTTGAGGATTCATATCTATTCTTGTATGTGACCCAGCACTGATCCCACACTGAGATACAGGAAAGTTCTGCATCACTGATACACAAAGAATGACAACATTCTTGTTTAAACACATTTTAGTTTCAGTATGAGACCTTTGAGATTCAGAATCAGCTTTACTGGAAACACATTCAAGAGATTTGGCTCCAGTTTTAAGCTCCTCTGACACTTCAGGTCCAAGAACAAGCTACAGAGGAGAGTAACAAAAAATAATAATAGTAAACATAAAACCACTCAGAGAAAAATAGCCGTCCAGATCTCAGCGAACACAAACGTGAGTATTTTTTCACCTTAAAATCTTCTGCACAGAGATCTCAGATTGTACAGCTGAAATGAACATATCTAGAACACACCGTATCTCCACATCCCAACGCTGAATTTATTACAGAAGCGTTTCCTCTGCGGAGTCAACTGCACCACGTTGGACTCAGTGAGCATTTTTGGATTAAGCTTCAGGTGA
Organism: Naso vlamingii; assembly: GCA_029822935.1. NCBI lineage: Eukaryota > Metazoa > Chordata > Actinopteri > Acanthuriformes > Acanthuridae > Naso > Naso vlamingii. The sequence continues at coordinate 24,820,827 of JAPQLA010000004.1, read as the reverse complement.
TTTTCGTTGCACCAGGTGACAAAGCTCTCTGTTACTCCTCAGTAAAAACAGTCTCTAAGTGAAAACGACATGTTTCTCTCTGAAAATTATTAAGTCATTGTTGTGGTAAGTTTGATTTCCCCAAAATATACACTTATTAAATTCCTTTCATAGTCTTCTGTAAATTGTTTGAGTCTGGACACGTGATTTCTAGGACCTTCACAACTAACACAGAGCAGTAAAAATGACAGAAAATGCCAAATTTTCCCTCCTTTGAATGAGCTAACGCTAAGTTAACATAAGCAGACTCAACTCCGACTCATTCATGATGCTTTCGTTTTGTTTTACAAGACTACGATATGAAAGGGAGGAAAGAGGGCGCCACATGTTTGCTGTGTTTAGTTTATCTGTGTGTATTTATGGGAGGCATTGAACGGAACGGAGCAGCTTTTGTTGAGTGTTTGAGCATAGAACTGCAACAAATAGAATGTGCATTAATGCACGATGTAAACGGTCTCTATGTAGCAGCGGATCGCGGACACATTCTAATCGTTCATGATCTGACATCGTCATATCACACGGCCCTATCCTGGCACATTCTGAAACTGACAAACCACTGGTTGTCATCGAAGGTCCCGTGCACGACGCGTTCCCAGCAGTCAGTGCTGTGCCGATGCCACCACGCTGCACTAAAGCCTCCGGTGACTGCAGCCTGGAACATCAGGATGTGCACCAGCCTCCTTCGTCACTGGGTTTGTCTGATCCGACGGAGTTCTGCACCGTGACTGTTATGGGGCAAAGGTGATGGATGTTCATGCTTCCGTATGGCAGAGCAGTGTCATCACACGGTTTTTGATGCCCACCTTGTTGCCACAGCAACCTATGCAGATATGTCAGTGGGGTGCAGACACACAAATCCGATCAGATCACTTGCAAATAATAGTGTGCACGCTCGTTCTGTCAGATCTGATTTGAGGGATGAATCGTACTTGCCTGCTGTGCGTACGTGGCGTTAAAGAACTCTACAGTGGGGGCGCCCAGTGGCTCAGTCGGTAGAGCAGGCGCCCCATATACAGAGGCTATGTCCTCACGCAGCGGACCCGGGTTCGATTCCACCTGTGGCCATTTGCTGCATGTCATTCCCCCTCTCTCTCTCCCCTGTTTCCTGTCCACTCTTCAGCTGTCCTGTATATAAAGGCACAAAAGCCCAAAAAATATCTTTAAAAATGGCATTGAGCCACACACTCACACACCGAAGGTGCTGCATCAGGAGCAGTTAGCTGATGTGTTTGCTCAGGGACTTTGCTACACGTGTCTGGACAGTTACAGGACTACGCCCTCTCGTTTAGGCCGGCCGAGAGCTCGACAGCTTCACCTCTTCATGACCACATTAGTCGGCCGTGCGGTGTGATGGAGCCCTGTTTCCTCTCCTTGCCTGGAGGTGCACTTGTCACCACACGATCATCATTACCGTTTTACGATCGCGATCTGCTTCTCGTCCTTCATGTGGCCCCATCAAACACGACAAAGAGCCTCGGTGCAGTCCTGTGTCCTCAAATTAAACATCAGATAAAAATGCTAAGCTGCTTCTGCACCACAGCAAGGTGACAGGTGACTGCACTGCATGCTGCTGAGTTATTGCATCAGTTAATCTTAAGGGATGACCTTTGACCTCAGACTTACCTACAGATTCCTAATGCAGCCTCTGGTGTGGATGGAAATGGGTCTGAACGCCATGATTAGTTTTGAAATGGAGTGGCTTGATGACACAAGGCAGGGCGATGTGTGAATTGTATAATGAGATGGAAAATTAAACGTTATTTAAAACCTGCTGCTCGAGTCAGTGGAGATGATGTTTCGATGGGCTTTGAAAGGTCAAAGGTCAGGGTCAACTGCAAAGCAGAATCTTATCACATATATTTGAGTCAGTGGCTTCACATTTCCTGCAGCGAGGCGAGCAGCTCGAGGTCTGAAGACTTCAGAACAGACTGCAGATTGTTTTGATTTCTGTTTTAATTAATTAACTAACATAATAGTAATAATAATAATAATAATAGAATTTGTTAAATATATAGAAACCAGACAATATTAAAATTGTCCATTATCTGTAGAAGTCTCGTTTTGTCCAAAGTTTAAAGAGATGTGATTTACAGTTTAAAACAGAGAAAAACAGGTAACTCCAACCTTTGAGAGGCAGGAAATTTCTAAATTATAGTGATAGATTTTCTTTTAATGAACTGATCAATCAAGAATAATTATCTCAACGCTGTCCACAACTGAAAGGTTTTCTGTTCATGTTTTGCTGTTTTGTATTTAGAGTTATATTTTGGACTCTAGCAAATCCTGTGAGATTAAAACTGGTGCAGTTTCATAAATCTGAGAACTTAATTTTGAAAATCTCAATTTCCTGGATAAACAGGAGAGATCCTGTTGAAAATTATTGTTTATTGATCTTAAAAAAAAAAAAGAAAAAGAAAAAAAAAGGACTTTGACCTGCTTGTTTTCATAAAGTAGTTGTCACAGTTTGTTCACATATGACCTTCTTTGCTCGTCACCGTTTGCTGTTTTGATGGTTGGGCAAAATAAAAAGGTTAAAAAAAATGATTGAACCGGCCGTCATCATTTACCCAACGGGAACATAGAAATATAATTTGAACCTATTTTAACACAAAACAAGTTATGTTAGAGGGAATTATGTTTTACATTATGACTGAGATTTGAAAATATTGGACTTCAAAAGATCTCCAGGAAAAACAGTAATACATGAGGACAGAAACTCAGGATTGCAGCAAATTAAACATTTAGGTTTTCTGAACCGTAAAGCAACAGCAGGATCATTTTGTCTGACAGCCCTGATAATCCCTCTTGTATGTTTTTATTACTGTGTCACTCTTTATTTTTGTTGTTCTAGAAACATTGTGACATTACAGAAATTCCCAAATGAATTTGTTTTGTGACTAACTAAAGCTAAAGTTGAGTAAAACATGGAGAAAAGCTGCAAGTTCTACATTTGAAACACAAGAAACAAGATTTTTGCTGGACAAAGGACTCAGAACATTTATTATTAAAGTAGTTGCCAGTTAATTTCCTGTCAGTCAGCTTTGTGATCAACCAGCTAATTGTTTCAGCTTCATTCCTTTATAAAAACATCACTCCTGTCCAAGAGCTCAGCTATTAACTGCTTGTTTTACAATGTAGTTAAACTTACTCATAACACATATTCAACCTGAATGTTGCTGCAGATTTTCTGGGGTCTGTCGCAGCATCTTCAAGACCATAAAAACGTTAGTGCCGGCCCTGCTACCCTCTTTTAAAAATGCCTGAGTCAACTCCACCCATAATAAATTGACCTGGGATCTCGTCCCTCAGGGCTGATTTGATTATCTTTGTGTACAAAAGAATAACCGGCGTGTTCAACCCGTGACCCCACCCCGCCCCCTGACCCCTGCATCAGCAGGGCTACAAAAATGACTTCATCAATATGGCTGCATCCACCGTCTCCAGCTCTCTCATTAGAACATGTTCTCTGACTGATAATAAGCTGGGACTGGCAGAGGCTTCGCTCCTCTGTTGACGGTCCGCAGACCTCATTACCTGTGAGATATGATGACCAGCGGGCCTTCGCCTTGGGTGACCCATTACAGGGAGCCATTTTGGACTTCCTAACCGAGGATGGGGCATTTGTGGAGGAGCCCTGGACTAATGACTCCATCCATCTCCCATAGAGTAGTGCTGACGATTAGGTTTACCAGCCCGTTGCCAAGATGAGTGTTGGAGCTAAACTTAGACCAGCCTCCGAGATGTCATAAATCTTTAACCCCTCTCCATAACATCTCCTTATTCTAATTAAAAGTCCAGTGTGTGAGATTTAGAGTCATCTATTGTCAGAAATGGAATAATACTCATAATGTTGTGTAAGAAGTTGTCTTGACCGCCTCTCTGTGACATGTAAACACCTCAGAGTCGTGCCATGGGAGCTCAGGGGACCATTAGGAAGAATGACTGATAAACAAAGACGAGTATCATTACATCACATCTCTCCGTCAGGCCACGCAGAACATGACATCAACATGTTCTGAGTGCATGTGACTTGTTTGGCCTGGTCCCTATCTAAATGTGAATCACATCCACTCCAAACCTAATCCTCAGTGGATCAGCGGCTACAGACACTGAGCAGAAGCTGCTAACATTGTTACTGCAGTCGATTACAACTTAATTACTGCAGGTGCCCATCACTGAACTGGGAGTGATAACCCCAGTGGAGATTAGTTGTGATTAAAGCTCAGTGACAGTTATGACCTCTTACATTAGTTTTGAGTTTACTCGTATCCATTGACGACGCTGAGGTCATGTTCTCTGATGTTTTTTTCTGAGTTTGGCGTGTTCAGGGATCAGGCAGGAGTTTACATGCTGCTTTTGTCCTTTTAAGTCTCTCATAGATGATGTCAGGTGACGGACAGCTGGAGACTTTCTCTGATGTGAAATGACATAAAAATATTCTCCTCTTTGTGTTGTCATCACTACAGAAGAAAACTAGAATTATCTTCTTGCAGTTGTAGGCCTTCGGGAACCAATCAGCATCCACGTGTTTCCAGACTCGAACAATTTACAGATGTTGTGAAGACTTTGAAAGGAATTTAATGAGTGTATATTCTCGGGAAATCAAACTTGCCACAACAATGACTTAATTTTTTTAGAAAGAAACATTCCGTCTTCACTTAGAGACTGTTTTTAGTGAGGAGTAACAGAGAGCTTTGTCACTTGGTGCAACGAAAAATCACCTGAAGCTTAATCCAAGTAAACCAATGAGCCTGTGGTGACGACGATGCTTCAAATGTGGATGTTATTTAAAAAAACCTGCAAGTTCTTGATGCTTCACATAAACACTAAACCGCTTCCTCAGAAGATCTAAACAGTCAGCGCAGTGTCAGAATCTGAGCAAATGTGAAATATGGGCACAATCTGTCCCTGAGTTATGGAGCTGAAAAATATCGAGGAAATTGTTTTTAATGATCTTTGGGAAGATCATCACAGGAAGGATCCCTCCTTCAGGACAGACGGGCAGCATGTGACCAACATGCTGCATTTCAAGTTCAGACAATAAGGATGAAAAAACTAATTAATAGATGTAAACTAAGAAGAGTATGGATCCAGGACAAACTACATAAACACATGAGACAAAGCTAAAAACAAGCTGCTAACAAAAATGAAAAGAGAATTTAAAATTTGGATTTTAAAGGCAACAACAGAGCGACTCTGTCAGACTATCAGAATAGCAAGTGTTCTGATTTTTTTTTTTTTCAGCTCTGATTCTCACTTCCAACTGACTTATTCTACATAGCAACAGCCACTGAGACTCATGGGTATTGTAGTATCAGAGCCTTCCGCCTGCTGCTCCTCCAACTTCACAGCTCCATGCATGTTTGGAAAATTTAGGATGATAAACTTGAATTTAAGTTGAGTGTTTTAGGCCAGCTACTAGTTAAATGATTTCCTATAATTCAAACAACAAAAAAATAATCATTAAGATTTTTTTGAGAATCAGATAATTTCAGCAAAATCTCTAAATTCAGGTTCTGCTTTTGTGTTTGATATCCAAATTAAACATCCAACAAAATAAGACATTTGATGACATCACCTTTTGGGAGACTATGGTAGATATTTCAAATTTTGACTGACGTTTCAAAAACCAAAAGGTATTTCACTGATCATAAATCGTTGAACGTCTTAGCTATAGCTCTTATTTCCAGTGCAGGTTCATTGAAAGAATTGATTTAAATAAGAACTTTTTGATCAAATACAAAACAAACAAAAAAAATCAAATAATTAAAACACTTTTTAAGGACATTGTTGGATCTCAGTGTTTCTAAACATCTGGCTGCTAAAGAGGAATTCTCACTAGTTTCATTCTCTTGTTCAGGCTGCAGCAGCAGTTTAAATGCTGCTTGGACACTGTGTCTGTTACACTAAACATATTAGTCTAAAAATAGACCCTTTTCTCTATCAGGAGGAAAATGGTCTGAATTACTCTCTCATTTATTCCAGCCGAGCTGGTAATTTTCCTGCTGCAGAGAGAATCCACTGCGGTAAATGAAGACGGGACGGAAAGTGCCAGTGTGCTTACAAGAACAGTGTACGTCCTTCAGCAGCTTTATTCTCAGCTCAATAAACAAGTGGCGGAGTGTGGAGTAATGAAGTGGCTCCTCCCTCTGCTTCCTGCTGCTGTTTATTGTCAGCTGCTGTGCAGGAGATCACATTATAATTGTCAGGCTCTTCCTGTAAAATCAGCACATTTTGTTAATTTCATCACGCCTTTGGTGTCCATGTGTAGTCTGAAACCTGAAGCATCTTTACACCAAAGCCTCTACGATGAGGGCTCATTGACATATGGACCCCATTAGGTGAACTACATAACTAACTGCACAGGTAATGAATTTAGATAATGAGACAATGATTTTGTATTAAAAAATAAACAGATGAATGGTTTGTTGTCTGTTGGACCCGAGAGCAGAACACTGAGACAGATGAAAAGTTAAACCGAGGAATTTCACGTAAATATTTAGTTCTGGGTGGAGCTGGTGGTGCCTTAGCAGAGGAGAGGGTGGGAGTCCATGACGAGCTGATGCTGGAAGCCGTGTGGCTGACAGTGGGAGAGAGGGGAGTGGCTGATGAGGACGCAGACTCACTGAAGAAGTGGAACACTAAGCGGCTGTGAGGCTTACGTGTGGGAGAGGCTGGGCGATGTGTGACTGAGGCGCGGGAGCTGGAGGTTGCAGTCAGTGGTGGAAAATACGGCGTAGAGGCGTGAACAATCGAGCATCAAATCAAACCAGAGGCTTAAAGGAGAAGTTCAGTTTTCTGCGCATGAAGTCCTACAATAATGATTTTTACAACCATTTATAATGTTCTACAACATTTTTATGACAAACAGTGCAGTCACTAGAGCTGGAGCTTCCTGCTGACGTCACTGGGAGGCTTGGGGGCATATCAGGTGCCTCAAAAATCCATCAAAAACACTCATTTTAAAAGACGATCGCTGAATGTTTCGTGGTGTCCTCTCATGTACCGACACTAAAACACGAAGTTGATCAACAGCTTTCAACCCAGAAACGGCCCTTTCAGCTGCTTCTGGAAACAAACAAGGAGCTGTTTCCAGCTTATTAGCTGCTGTTTGACTTTGTGTTTTAGTGTCATTTGGCGATTGTCTTGTCTTTTCAAACCAGCGTTTTTCGATGGATTGTCGAAGCCCTGTATGCACCTTCACCTTCATTGTTTTCAGCTAGCAGTGATGTCAGTAAAGAGCTCCAGCTCTCAGGACTGCATCGTTCATCATAATAATGCTGTAAAACGTCATATATGATCATAAATATCCTTATTAGAAGACCTTATGTTCAAAAAACAAACTTCTCCTTTAACACCGTTGTTGATAAGGTGAGGAGACACGGGTAAGTAAGCAGGAGCTCCAGCGCCATCAGACCACGCCCAGCCTGAAACAGAGAACACAGAGACGCCTCCACAGCCAAAACATTCAAAGTGTCAAAAAAAAAAGACAGTCCAAATCAGTGCAGTTGTAGCAGTTGTGATTGTTTTAGTTCATCATGTGATATTGTCAGATGATGACAAGGTGCTCAAGAGAATCATTCGATAGACATGGAATATTATCAGTATGTTCAGATGTTTGAGTCATCGTTCACCGATGAAGTTTGGAGCTTCATGCTGCCTTGTACTGCTGCCTCACGCTCTGTAATTACTCTGTTTGGCTTATTTAATTACAGCCGACTTGAAACTGTCGGGATTAATCTGCTTAAGCAAAACTGTTTCTCCATGTCTCATGTATTCTAATCTCTTTGCCCAGAAATTCATCATGTATATTTAATTACTTTGCGTGTCATTTCTTGCACGTTGCTGATGCATAGTTGCACCTGCAGCCATATTCACAGCTTAGATTTGTTTTGGGTTTTTTGTTTGTTTGTTTGTTTTTTTTCTGTGGGTTTGTTTTGCATCAACTTCAGAATTTTGGAGGAAGAAATGTTGACCTGTGGTTAGCCGTGGTGACTGCATGGATCATGGAAAGGTAACATTGGATGAGAGGTCCAGACTGAAAAGTCTCGACAACATTGCCATGAAATTACAAACAGACATTCATGATCCCCAGAGGGAAAATCCTACTAATAATTAATGACCAAGGAGTGATGACTTTTCATCGTACGCCATCAGCGGTTTGGAGGTTTTGGCTTTTACATGTACTTACGCCCACACACACACACACACACACTCAGTCATGAGAAGAATCCCCAGACATGAGTTTAAACTCACTCACAGCTGTGTGTGTGTGGTTGTGTGATCGGCCTCCTGTGGTTTGAACATTAGAAATTGATTCATTGGTAAATTCGCTGACTTCATGGTTGTGGGATGGAAGTGATGAGTTTCAGAGGAGAAGTGGGATCAATCTGGTTTAATGGTAACAGATCGTGTGGCCGTCGTCCCCCTGGAGATGAATGAATGGATGTTACTGTGCTCAGGAACAGTCACACTGAACTTAACTGCAACAAATGTCTGAATGAAGTCAATTCATCTCCGCTTTTAAAATCGACATCATTGGTTTAAAGACAGAGAAAGAAAAAAATGACTTTTTAATGGGCTTTGATCTTTTCTGTTTAATAGCAGCACAGACAGACAGACAGACAGACAGTACGCACACGTCATTACAGAACCAGGTTATCAGTGTTTAAACAACATCATCAGCTCTGTCTTACCTGTTTGAACAAAGAAAGAATCACCTTAAACCAGATGCTACCATTTCCAAAACAATGACACAACATGTAGTTTAGTCATGATGTGAAGTGTGGGATCATGGGAGCTGTTGTCACATTTTCAGCCTTTGATGGATAAAAATCTCGGTGACTGACTAGCAGAAATGTTCAAAAATGAAATAATGTGTTTTCCGAAAGTGAGCGACAGACAACAAAATGAAATGCAACCTTCCTGTGCCCTAACTAAAACTGCAGGTGTCTGTGACCACAGTACACACTCAATGACACACAAGCTGTGTCCCAGTTCACGGGCTGCATCCTTCGAATACCGCCGCCCATGAAGGACACGCCTTCATCAGCTGCAGCGTTGAAGCGACACTTCTGTTACATGAGAAGGTCTGGTCTGCTGAGCATTTCCTGTTTTCGTCACAAACCGCTCCTTTAGTCAGGACGCACCGCTGCTGTCGCTTTGTGACCATGACACGTCACGTAACTCATGTGCATGTTAAGAGTAGCCGGAAAATTTTAGTTTGTTATTTTAAAACTTACATTTTAAAAAATATTCTCCAACTGCCACTGCTTCGTCTGTTATGTTCGCTACCCTTAAGAGTCCTGAGCTATTTTGTCCGTTTTTGAATATTACCTTGCCCATATTTAACATCACACATATTTAACAGTGTCACAAGTTCCCAAACTTTTCAGCTCACGACCTCCAAAATAACGGTTCCAGAGACTGGGACCCCCATCAACACTGGACGTGGCATACAACCCTGTGCACAGTCACACATACAGACTATTAGGCCTTTTCAAATATGGGCATCGTTAAAATGGTTTAAGCAAAAAATAGAACCAGAATTTATACAATAAATTCCTTCCGGGGGGTCCTGACCTGATGTACTGTATCAGCATAATGGACACAAAAAACATAAAATCATAAAATTGAGTTTATTATTTCTGCGAGGTCTATCAACTCCAGACAACAACTACAAGCACTTATTAGAAATTTACAGACATGCTTTAGGTCACCTACTTTTATGCTGCGTCGCCTTGAAAAAGTCACGTCATTCGATCTTGGACCTCTGGAGGTACAAAAATAACACAACATGAACACAATGAATCTTGCGATATGCTGGGCTGCGACGGATCCAACAGTTGGATTCTTCACAGCGGAGGATTTGCCAACCGCATTAAAAGTATCTGTTGAAACGTGACAGCCTTTGTCCCATCGCTGTGATGCAATCCATCTACCAATACAGCCTCTGGACGATGCGGCCCCTGAATCGAGACACAGCTACAGTGTTCCCATGAAGACATGGTCATTTCACTATCAGAGTGAATGATGAGGTCTTATTTTCTCTGACTTATTTAACTCCCTGATGCTTACTCTACAGGAAAAATAATGTTCCCGAGAGGCTGGAAGTGGATCCCAGTAAACACACAGCCATCGACCTCGCCAACATCATACCACGCCACAACACCAAAGACGGTCCTCTGGAAACTTCCAGGATGGCTTCGCCTACCAACACAGCTCACAGCAGCCTGTCTGAAGGGTTTGTGGACGACCCTGATGTCCCACCACTGATCTGAGACTTACAGAAATGGCATTCCCGTTAATTATCCTTCATGAACAGATTGGCAGAAACCTTAAAAAACTTGAGACTTGATCGCATTTTGGTTGGTACCTAAAAAACTTTTGTTTCACAGCTTTAAGTGGCTACCTTCCTTAAAGAAGAGCTATCAAGCTCATTTTCAGATCCCACAGAGCAGCTAAACACAACTGACCGAGCGGTGAAATCTGTAGATCTTCAGAAAGCTGTGTCTCGTGTCCTGTCTTTCTTGTATTTTCTGCATTCTCTAAAATCGGTCTGTGTAGCTTAGGGATGGGCTTTTGAAGAAATTTCCTTGATCAATCATCAGGAAAATTAACGATTGATTATCAATTAATTTTTTTTTTTCATTTTACATTAAAAATGACAGAAAATACTAAATACAGCACTCTTTTACTCAACTAAATCTTTTTTCCAAGACTTTTGTCCAACAACAAACCTCTTGGACTAGGCAGTTAAAGTTCAAGTGTTTGACTTAAACAAAAAAGGTATGCGGCGCATGTATCGTAAAAGCAGCCGAGCGCGAGCTTCCGACGCTCCAACGCTCTCAAACACAGTTGAGCCTCTTAGTGACAATTCCAAAAAACAATCTTATCAAGCAATAATAATTTAATCAAAAAACATCATTACCGTCGTCCATCATGGCTCCTCAGACGGAGGTGATGGTAGATTGAGAGGAGGATGCACCGACGTTAACCACAGTAACATTACGTTGTTCAAGTGGTAATTATTGGGGTCGTTGTCGTGTTGTACTTACACATGCTTCACAGTATTTACAATGAACTTCGTCATTTTTTAATTTGAAATGGTCTCACGCCAAACTTCGTCTTGACCTCTTCGTGTTTACTTTTGATATCTATGGCAGCTGTGACAGCAACTCGTGGCTCAGTCTCCTAAAAGTAGTATCGTCCCTTCTTGTAAGATGTCTCATTGCTGTCACATAATTAATTCATTGCATTGCTTCAAGTCTCACACTACACAACACAACCTGTTTTTACATTACTTCATGCTTGATCGATGGAAATTTCACATGATCGGCAAAATTCTTAATGATCAATTAGTGATCATTGATTAATCATGCCCATCTGTAAAGCCTCTTCCTCTCCATTTCCCTTTTGTGTGCCGGCGGAGGGGGCAGGCACAGCGCTGTGTGCGTGGAGCTGGCATGCCCATATAAGGAAGTCCAGCACACACTGACGTCACTATAAAAACACTGTTAAAAAAATAAATAAAAACACTGTCCAAATGCAGGCACAATGATTATGTGACTTTAGCATCTTTTAACACAAGTATCTGACATTGAAACAACATTTATAAAAAACAAAAAAGACCAAAAAGCAAAAAAGCACTCCTTTAAAAACATTATGGCTTTAATAACAGCAGAGGTGACGGAGCACAGTGACGTCTCTTGCCACGTGTGAACTGGTAACAATGAGGATTTTTACACATGAAGAACTGTATCTTCTGTATTCTTTATTCATGAAAACCTTATTGATACAGGTAAATAGTGATGTGTGAGCCGTTCAGGTGTTGCGCTGCTGTTGCAGAAAAGAATTCTTGGTTTTCAAGTATCAGAAAAGCCTCAGTGAGAGAAGAAAGTTATTTTTCTGTGTTAGTTTCGAAGGTGTCTGGTTCTCGTCCTGTAAGCTGCAGCTGGAGGTGCGTCCCTGCAGAAAGCTGGAAAATCAATGCGCCTGCTTTGGTCCGCTCTGCCTGTGGCCCATTTGTGTGCTTTGGAAGCCGTTGTGCCCCCCCGCTGTGTTTTCTTTGCTCCTCCCCAGCGCCCTCCTCAAAGCACAGTCACGGATATTCTGCCAGATTTTGATCAGAGAGGCTCCTCTTTGTGCCCAGAGGGTGCAGGTCCAAACACATTCTCAGGCGTGTTCGTGTCTCCTTGAAACTCTGCTGAAGTCTCCTCGCTCTCGTCTTTCCTCTGAGTTGTCACTCGCAGAGCTTTGAGGTCACGACTCCATCTTCTTCTCCCTGAACGCTCTGAGAGCTGCTACAGCCGCAGCGCCCTGAGAGATCCTCTTGGCTGTGGAGCGTTTTTTCTCCTGACAGCTTCACTCTTCCATTATCGGCCCAGCGTTCTATATTTAAACCGCTCGAATCATCCAGGAGATTTTGCTGTTTTGTGGTTGTTTGCTGCATCAAAATCAGCTCGGCCAGAAAGAGTGTCCATGATTTTGTTTTTGCCTGTGAATCTAGAGTTATTCCTTTTGATCTGAAGGTTATTTACTCAGAATATATTGTTTTTCTAAAGTATTTTAAAAATATACTTTTAAATGCAAAAATTCAGATTTAAATGCTGCATCATGAATACATATGTATTGCAGTCAGCGGTTGAGTTTCAATACTGAGTTTTTGAAAAGCTGGAAACAGGCATTTTCTCTGAACTGAAGACATTTTATGTTGAGCTCAGACTGCGTGATATCAGCTCGATGACAGCCCGATAAGGAAGATGTAGGGCATCGGGTGGGCCCGGAAACGATCAGTGAGCATCAGGCGCGACAACCAATTGTTTCGTCTCACGTAGTGTGTCATAATGGACGACATTTGACGCCACATCTAGGACGCCTCACAACAGAAAGACGAGCATGTTAGATTTTTAGTTTACCTCCCACGATGGCTTGTCAGTAGTAGTGGTGGCAAGCGCCTCCTTGCTGGTGACACCGCACACATACTGAACTACAAACGATGATGGATCGACGTGGGAGCAGCACGTAGTCTGTCATGTTTCTCGGCCACGACGTGGGAAGAGCTGTGACTCTTTAACCACCTAATCTGACACAGTGAACATTTTAACAGACACAAATATCTTGTAGTCTGACCTCAGCATTAGAGACTAATTTTTTCTTTTTGTTCAGACAAGGTTGTTGGATGGAAGAGGAAAAAGAAACCCACAAACCGAACGGAGAACAGGGGAGTGGTGACACTACCGTACATCGGAGGGGTCACCGAACGCATCCAGAGAACCATGAAAAAATACAACATCAGTACACCGGTCAAACCACATACGAAACTACGACAGATATTAGTACACCCTAAGGACAAAATAGAAGAAAACAACAAATGCAACGTCATATACGAAATACCTTGCAAATCATGGAATAAAACATACATCGGGGAGACAGGGAGGAGCTTTAACACACGAAGGAAAGAACATCAAAAAGAATGCAAGAGGGAGACGGAAAAAATACAAACAAGAGCAATAAAAGAAAAGGCGCAACAGGAAACCCACAGATCAGCCATAACCGATCACTGCAAAAGGGAAAATCACATCATGGACTGGGACAGGGCCAGAGTCATCCGCACCGAGGACAATAGACACCAGCGTTGGATCAGGGAGGCCATTAAAATAAGGCGACGCGGCCTGCGCACAATGAACCGGGATGAGGGAGCCTACGTGCTCTCTCACACCTGGAGCAGCATCTTGGAGAGGCGAACGGACAGCGGGAGGCGTGACCGACCTGTCAAATCTGACAGGTCGGTCACGC
>JAPQLA010000004.1:24794897-24806252 GCA_029822935.1 Naso vlamingii | reverse complement strand
TTTGGTTAAATTATCTTTTTAAAACGAATTTTAAAATTGAAGCAGCTGTCAAAATGAGGAAACGTGCAACCACAGAATGATTTTAAAATATGTCCGATGCTCATACGTGCACTTTTAAACTGATCATAGGTGACTTGATTTATGAGGCAAACATTGATTATGACTGGAGATGCCCTTTAAATAGCTCATGCAGACGGCACAACCTCATTCAAGATAAGAGCCTCTTCTCACTCGCCCAAGCAAGAAGGGTTGTCTGGTGAGACATCTCACTCATACTACTCAGAGAACTGGGGTTATGCAAATATCCTAAAGTTCTCTTTTCTTTTTCTTTTCTATGGGATGTGGTAGCTCCTGTATTGCCAGACAAGCTTATCTAGCGTCCACCAACCCACAGGGAAATGTGCTCTGTTCCAATTAGGACTACAAACTCGCTGCAGCACAGATGTCCTGACCAGAAACTCCCCTGAATAAGGCCCAGGATGCAGCCAAGCTACAAGTTGAGTGCGCACACAAACCTGCCTGTTGCTGCAAACCCTGACTCGATTAGGACAAAGCAATTGCTTCCACCACCCAGTGGGATAGGCGTTGCTTTGTGACAGGTTTCCCCTTATGAGGATTAGCCCAGGAGATGAACAGCTGATCACTCCTCCTGAAGCCCCTCGTCCTATCGATATAAGTGCGCACAGCACGGAATGGACATAACGCGCGTGACCGCTGCTCCTCAGGTGAGGCAGCGAAAGCCACAAGGTCAATGGGAGAACATGAGCCCACCACCTTAGGCACAAAAGCCAGGTTGGGCTTCAAAATCATCCTTACATCCCCCAGGAAGAGCTGAGTGCATGACGGATGCAGTGAAAGCGCATGGATGTCACTGACTCGCTTAGCCGACGCCAGAGCCGGTAACAACACTGTTTTGAGAGAGACATGTTTCATGTCCACTCCCTCTAGCGGTTCAAAAGAAGGACCCTTAAGCCCCTCCAGAACCACAGCCAGATCCCACAGTGGCACCAGAGGTCTGGAAACGGGGAGAAGCCTGCGTGCTCCCTTCATAAAATGGCAAACCAGCGGGTGCTGGCTTGCTGTCTGTTTTCCAAACCCCACATGACAAGCTGCGATTCCTGCCAAGTACACTTTAATTGTGGAGAAGACTTTCCGTTTGGTATTTTAAACTGTGAAACCTGGGAAGCAGCCTGTGCAAAGGTTTTCCGCTGTGCAGGTGGAGAAGGAGCCGGGGGCTTTCGAGGGAGGCAAAGCTGGAGGACTTCATCCTCCTTCTTCTTGGCTTTACACTGTTGCTGCATTGAGGCCAACGCAGAGCCAAAAATACCCTCTGGGACGATGGGCATGTCCAGAATGTCTTCCTTTTCTCTGTCTGACAGGTTGGCGAGGTTGAGCCACCGCATCCGTTCCTGCAAGACCATGGTCCCCAGCGCTCTTCCTGTGGCCTGGACCACGCAGCGTTGGATACGGAGACACAAGTCAGTGATAACCGGTATCTCCTCCCACGTGACTGGGTCCTGTGTTCTGGCAAAATCCTTGCATAACTCCGCCTGATAGGCCATGAGCATGGAGAGGACGTTGAGCGCTCCGGCTGAAAGCTCCGCCGCCTTGTAAGCCCTTTCAGTTAGGGCTGACTGAAAACGGTCAGACTTGGATGGCAGGGTGGGGCTCCAGGAGGACACTGCTGACAGCCGGGGGTGAAGGTGGGCTGCAACGAGTGGCTCCATCGGAGGAGCAGACCCAGGCTCTCCATCGCCTCACAGTCGAGGGATGAGGTGCCGGGAATTGTGCTCCTGCTGCTGTAAGGGCGGTCTTTACATGAACGCGCCACCTCATCCAGCAGCTCTGGGAACACAGGGTGAAGTTGTTTTGTCGCACTCTTGGCCAAAGGTAATTTCTTCCCCTTGTAGCGGGATCTGGTGGTCTCAGCTACGACAGCGGGCCAGGGGATGGCCAGCTGGTCAGCAGCGCGTTTGCACACGTCGAGCATGCCCAAGCTGGGGAGAGGAGAAGCTGGCGTGCTGCTCTCATCTCCATTCGGAAGGCAGAGGCCACGGGCTGTGCAGCTTGGGCTGGGGTGATGAAAACGTCATCCTCCTCTTCATCCTCTGATATGAGGAGATCCGAGGCGTCATCTTCATCTACCCCATAGTCCAACTCCAGGACGTCTTCCTCTGGCAGGAGAACTGAGGCTACGTCGAGCTGGGAGCCCCAGCTTGCACTAACCTCCGGTGTCGCCTCCGCCGTGACCCCACTCTCCTCTCCACCTTCGACGCCGTGGCCGTCGGAGTGGAAATAGGGGTCATGTCCAGACAAGCTAGCTTGGCAGGCTAACCGTCTGCGGAGACTCTTGACAGTGAGCACAGCGCAGTGTGGACACGAGCCGGGAACGTCGATAGCTAGCCGGGCGTGTTCCAGCCCAAGGCAGCTTGAGCAGACCTGGTGTGAGTCCTTACTCGATATCTTGTTTCCGAAGCGACAGGAATGGGCCCCGGAGTCTCCGTAACCTCTGGTGTGAGGGGTTACAACCTCCATCCTCGTGAGCTGGTGTGCATGCAGGGAGTTGAGGCAGTTAGCTTGTGTACTAGCTCTTAGATGAAGCCGAGAAATTAGTGGGAGCTAACGCTAGGTGCTCGAACTGCCATGGTGGGGCATCGAGAGCGATGACCAAGCCATGGAGGGCGAGGAAAAATAAAAATCCAGTCTGGTGTGACTGACGAAGCAGAGAAGTCCAAAAGCTAGTTAGCAACCGGCGACGGAGGCTAATATAAGATCGGTCTGTGGACAGTTAAGCTAGCTAGCCTAGAAGCGAGATATGCTCTGAGTGAGAAGAGGTGTTTGAATGAGGTCGTGCCGTCCACATGAGCTATTTAAGGTAGGAGGGCACTACCTGGGGTGGACGGACACGTTCACCAGCCAATCAGGATTGGCGTAATGAGATTAATGCTTCTGAGGGCTGCAGCGAGGCGTGCATCCCATAGTGAGACATCGAGCGAAATATTAAGAAAGAGAACTGCCGGAATTTCAACTTTCCAACGGTTATTGAACTAACCACATGAGACAAGCGTTAAACATAGCCACTGTAGTGCGCACACATTGGTCCAGGTGTCGGCAGGCGAGTCAGGTAGGTAGGCTATGAAAACATGACACTAAGGTAAGTTTCTAAATAAAACCTATGATCTTATTTTGACTCAAACATTATTGGCTCCTGTGGATGGACAGAAGAACATTCTTTAGATGGAGCAGGAGAAGGTGAGCAGAAAGGAGAGATAAGTTTGAAGGAGGTGAGTCTTGATAACCAAACCAGCTCACAGTGTTTATATTAGAACAACCTCAGCTGTCAGAGTCACATCAGACAGACATCAGGTCTCAAAAACTTCTGTCAAGTCTAAGGAATTACATTTACATCATGCAAAAAGACCTGACACCGGATCAATCAATCTTTCTGATATGAATTTAATCATGTGATTTGCTAGTGCTACTTTAGATCACTACATAAACAGCTGGCAGAGAGTAACTATGGCTGTGATGTGCAAATTACATAGAAACTAAACAGGACTGTAGTTACTGTATATAGTTTTTTTTAGTTGTTTCAAGTAAACTTAATGAGTTTCAAACCTAAGTTTGAACTTACACCACGTTAGCTAATTACTCGTAGAATCAACCCCTCTGCATTGATAAATATATATTTCCTCAGACCTGACAGTGTTTCTTTCGACCTCGTGCTTTCTCCTCTAATGTCTGAGAACTGACTCTGGTGTCACAGGATGTCCTAATAAATATGTACATGCAAACTAACGTATGCTGATTGCAGGTCCGTGAAAAAAGAGCATGTGAATTTGCTGAGGATATTTTTGATTAGATTATTTTTTTGGATGTTGCTAATGGGGGGCTTGTGCCCCAGTAGAGCTTTATGTCTAGCAGCCCCCCTGTCAGTCAGTCATGAGAGTAGCCATGTTGTCAAGGTTCATGGTGGAACACACATTAGCCTATCCACCTCCTCCACATCTGGAGGGAGAGAGGAGGGGGAGAGAGCAGTGGTCGAGCAAGCTACTTTATTATTTGAAATGTTTGAACAACGAGGAGCCATTTTGTTGAACAGCTCTTTGAAATGAATGGAGCCACAAGATCCGGCTCCCTTCAAAGAGCCGTAGTTCCCATCACTATCTGTCATGGCTGTTTAACTTTCAAGCTGAAACTCTGACTGCTCAGATTTCTCTTGATGACTGACTAGTTAGTTCAGGTACAAATATCACAGTAAACCAATCAGAGGCAGAGTTGGGTGAGACATGCCTTCGCCATCCTGGGGAAAGAGAAAAGCCCACCTGCCCTGTTGGTTTACCTCAAATAATAACGAAATGAAATTAATAGGTATGATGAAGCAAAATACTCAGAAGTTTGCTTTCGGAATTACAAATGACTTTGCAATACTGCATCAGTGTTATTAGACAGCAGCTCAGCTAACGATAGCCCAACTGTCAAACTCAGTTTTGAAATATTTCATTTAAAAAAAATCAGCTATGTTATTCTGAATGTTTGTTGAAAAATAAACTGATCTCTGACTGAAACACCATGCTGGCCTCATCCTGAATATGTTTCTTATGTTCATGCATTAGGCCTGTGTAGGACCAGTAATATTTGCAAACTGCACCTTGACAAATTGTGCTATTTTTTTTAACAGTGGCACACTCTGGCCTACACTTTCTGTTGCAAATCAGCTGTTCCAAGTGACTGTTAAAAAAAGAAACTACTGGCTCCTGGACTATCTGCAAGGTTTTATTTTCCATGTGTGGATGCACTAAGGAATGAGGAATAGTTCACTCAAAATGCCAAATTACGTAATTTTCTCAGCATACAGTCTGACTGTGGGTCAGTATTGATGCAAAATCTGCTCCTCTGTTGTGGCTGATGTTAATTTCATATCGACCCTCTTTTACTCCTTGAAGTCAAGCAGCAGGAGTTAAGCGACTACGTGCAAACAGGCCGACTACTGCCCCAGTTTTACATGCTGCAGTTTAAAACACGTCACTGTTTAAAAAGGGCGCCTATGCTTTGCTGAACGGCTGCTTGAAAAAAAAAAAGGGGACTTAAATTTAGAATATATTTAATTCTCCAGGCACCACCACACAACTGCATATTTCTTTAGTGTTTTTCACTGTAAAGAGTCTACTGCTCTTATGCAGTATGCAGTATTCTGATGGAGGTTGTCAGCAGCATGTTAGTTTGGGTTTCTAAACCCCGCTGTGGTCTCTGCGGGGGGACGCCATGTTCCTCTCAGCCAGTAAAATTACATGGATGATGAATTTGGTTCCATATTAGGACAAGCGTATTGATCGCAGCCTCATCCGTCGCCAATCACTTTACACCCACATATTGACACACGGATCACTTTAGGTGTTCTGCAGAGCTCTATCAATCTACTCCTGCCTGAACTTCTCACACTGCCCATGTGCAGGGCGGTGATGCACCAGGTTGCAGGTTTGAAGCCCTGAACTGGCAGCTGCAGCCAGGACTAGTGGACGAGTCACAGTTTTATTAGTTTGATTTTTGTTTTGTGTTGTTTCAGTTGGTCACATTTCAAATTTAATTGCAGTAATGCTTGCACTATGTGGTCTGATCCGCTTTATGAAATGCACGTTTGTTTACTTCCTGTCAGCGTTACCTTCACCTCCAGCCTGCATGATCAGTGTTTTTTTCATCATGAAGTCAGTCTTTTATAAGCTCTAATCTCTGTGTTCTGCCTGCCTGACGTGAGTCCAGGAGAAGCTTTGCTGGGGGGGAATCAAAAATCTGAACAACTTTATTAGAAAAATCCACACAAGCAGCTCTGTCCCGCTCGTCCATGTGAGCCGAGCTGCTGTGAAACCAGAGGACGGCCTCGCAGAGCCGCAGACAGCTGGAGTCAAATTATTGCTTTTTCAATTACACACTCGTCCTGCCGTTTCTCATCCAGATAATTAGTCAAATCCTCCGACCGCCAACGATTAAGCAGAAATACTAAAGGCCACCGAGACACACAATCAATCTATTTTAAGATTGCTCTGTTCTGTTCTTTAAATCCTGTGTGTGTGTGTGTGTGTGTGTGTGTGTGTGTGTGTGTGTGTGAGAGAGAGAGAGAGAGAGAGAGAGAGAGAGAGAGCTCTGTGGTCAAATAGGATGGATTTATATCCTGGAAAAAACTGTATTTACTGTAATTTATGTGTCATTTTGTATTGTCTTTGTAGTTTATTTTGCTTTTAATGATTTTAGCATTTTAAGGTTGTTTTTAAATGTTTTTTTTTTTTTTTTAGTTTTGCTCAGTGTTTTGTGCATTGCAGAAAAACTCACGGTCACCTCATGCTTTTCTTCTCATTTGGCTGAACTGAGCTTTTGAAAATGTTCATACAGTTTGTGCGGCTCTGTCTCCTCCTGCAGCGATCAGCTCTTTGAGGAAATTACCTGATGACGACTTCCAGCTTCCAGAGCTGCAGACAGGAGGGCAGAGGGTATTATTCAGAGTATAAAAGTATACAGTGATGTATTAACTCAGTATTAATTTGTTTGAGTCTTTTCATTTCACCTCAGAGACTAAATAAACACAGTAGAATGTTTTATACTTAAAAAGCCATGAGTCTTCCAAAATAAATGAAAAGTCTCATTTCAATGTGACGTCCATGTCCCAGATAATTTCATGTGTTACATTAAATTTAATGTAACAACCTGATAACTTTCCTCCTGTGGAGGAGTTATCAGCAGCGTCGACATGTTTAAAAAATGTGATTGTCAGGATTTTGTCTTTGCTGTAAAGCTCTGCCTCCCTCCTGCATCACAGACGATCACTGAACTTTCATAACAAAGTGATTTTCAGTCTAAATGCGCTTTTCTACGGAAGCCGAGCGCGGCCATGGTCACGGCTATCTTTTTTCATTCTGTTGCCTCGAGATCACGAAAAAAATAATTTCCTTATCACGGGGTAATGGCTCGTTTTTAATCTACTTAGTTACTTTCCAGCACCGCCTCTGATTGACCTGTTTCAGCATCTTTGTGTGTGTGTGTGTGTGTGTGTGTGTGAGAGAGAGAGATTTGTAACAAATAAAATTGGAATTTTGTTTGAAGACTTCGCTCTGCTTCTGTTACTTAAGTACTCTGATGCAGAACTTGTAATGGATTACTTTCTCAGTGTGTTGTTGCTTCTTCTAGCCTGCTGTAATCTGAGTACTTTTTTCTTGATGATCACGTGGCCAGTGAGTTTGCGTGTGTTTAAGTAGTATGTGTGCGCGCGTGTGTGTGTCAGCAAGCGTGCACGTGTGCATGACGGTGCATGTGAAGCTCTCGTGCGCGTGTTTCCCTGCATTTCCCTGCATTTGTCTGCGTTAAACACCTTTTCCTCATGAATACATTTAGGTGTGTGCTGTGTTTGTGCGCGTGCACACGTTTCCGCGTGTTTTTTTGTGCGCGCACGTCGCGTCGGCACGCCTGATCCTCTCTCTCTCTCTCTCTCTCTCTCTCTCTCTCTCTTCTGCTTCTCCTCCGTTTCAGTTTTAGCATCGACCTCCTTCACGCAGCATCTCTGCTCTCCACCCTCCTCCTCCTCCTCCTCCTCCGCTGCCGCCGCCGCCGCCTCAGCGCCGCTTCCTCTGCAGGTGGATGGAGGCTGGAAGCCCCGGAGACACGAGCCATGCACGGGAACCGCTGCCGGTAGGGCTCGTGCGGCTGCTGGGAGCTGTTTTTGTCTTCAGCGGGTTTCCACCCATAGGAGTCTCTTTCATTTGCTGTGTTTGTGTGTGTGAGGATGCAGCGTAATGCCAGGTCTTTGTCTCTCCAGTATGTGTGTGTGTGTGTGAGAGAGAGAGAGAGAGAGAGAGAGAGGAGAGGCGTGTTTGGTGAGTGGGCAATTGTTGCTCGATGCCTCTTTGGATTTTAAATTGACTGATTGATTGACAGTCTACAACATATCAGGGAATCACGTGTTTTATTGCCTCTTTCTATGTAAAATGGCCGTAATCTTCCTCTGAAACGGGACTCAGGACTCGTCTGTGTGTGAGTTTATCCGACTTTGTGTTCCTGTAATGTCTCACTCTAATATTTCTGTTGTGCTTTTATTAAAAGGGCGTGGAGTTTTTCTTTTTTTTTTTATGTGTTCTGTTTTACGCGCGGCTCTCCCTCCTTCTCTCGGGTTTCTGCTCTCTGCGCCCGGAACGTGCCAGGTGCCGATGGTTTCCCAAAATGAAAGATGTAACGCTCTCCTCCTTCTCTCCATCACTCATCCACCCCTCCCTCCTTCTTTCTGTATTTTCCAGTCAGATTGCTGAGCACCTCCCATCGCGCCGGGGACCACATCCTTAAATGACCCGCGGCTGAGGAGGGGGTGTCTCCGGATCCAGCGCCCGGATCATGGCATGCTGCCCACACCGGGCAACCAGCACTGACCATGGGGCTCCGGTCCAGGACCGTCGCTAGCGGCTCGGAGGAGCAGAAGAAGTCCTCCGGCGCTCCTCCTGGGGACTTATTGGACCAAGGCACCGGGGGAGCGGACAAGGATGGCGCCCTGCTGCTGGTGTCTGCGGGCCGGGATGACTTCAAGCGGGGCTCTCAGGGTATCGGCATCGGGCTGTTGGCCAAGACCCCCCTGAACTACACCCGGCCGACCAAGAGGAATAACATCCGCAAGAGGAGGATCCAGAACCTGATCTACGACGCGCTGGAGAGGCCGAGAGGATGGGCGCTGCTTTACCACGCGTTCGTGTGAGTACATGAAGCATGTGTGCGGCGAGAAATGATGCTTTATTCGATGACAGGCTCACTGAGCTGCTGCTGCTCAGTCTGAGTCTCTGGGACGAGTCACTTTGTTGCACCAATTTCCAGTCCATTAATGAAGGCTCGTCCGCCGCTGATGTGGAATCCAGGGAGGTCGTAACAGAACATTACTGTAGGAAATGAATAGTTTCCTCCTGAGCGTCACCGCAGCGCGGCATGCAGCCCCGCAGTCAGGATCTGCTGCACTGTTTGCTTCATACAAGCTTCAGCTGAGGATTTTTTTCCCCTGAAATGGACAGATAGGTTGTCACGTGAATGGTTGCGCTTCCAAAAGTGTCACAAAACACAAGTGGAGCTCGAGCAGATGGCTGATGAAACGTGCGGTTTGATCAGTGGAGTGGGTTTTTTGTTGAAGTAGGTTAACAAACTGTCTGCTCATGGGAGGAAAAGTTTGTCCTGGTTTTGTTCTGGTTGTTTTGAACACTTTCAAACAGAACTGAGTGGACTGTTGTTCCAGATCAGTGTCAGAGATTTAGTTTTTCTCTTAATAATTCTGGAAGTAACACTGCAGCGGCTTTGTATGTAGTCCCTTTTCAGAGCTTCATAGAAAGGAACATTTTTCCTGAGCTCAGACACGAGGTGAAGGTCCGTCAGGTCACATGTTCGGTCTTCATCAGCTGTGTGAATCAGTGTGTCAGTGATGAATCCAGCTGAATCAGACTGTGATTTAATGAAGCAGCAGGTCATTAACAGTCTCACCCTTTGTCTGGTCTGTGTGTGTTCTCACAGATCTGAGAGCTGATTGGACAGTTTGCATCTTTCTCTCTGATGATGTTGATGTTGTGTCAAGAAGCAGTCATTAATATTCTCAGCGTGTATCTCGTATCTGTCGACCTTTTCATCCTGCAGAGCCGTCGGCTGCGTCAGAGTGACGGTGGATAGTTTGTTGTCCTGAGCTCGCTCATCTCTAAATCTACTGCTGCTCCAAATGCTGCTCTCACAGCCGGCAGAGTTCCAAACAGGAGCTGCATCCAGTCGTCGAATTGCAAAAACATTCTACATTCGCTTATTCCAGTTTGTTAAACCTCAAGATCGGCTGCTTTTTAAAAAAAAATATTTGCAGCTCTAGTTGCAAACTCATCGTGTAGAGTCATAATGAACAAATGTAAAGCTGCTTTTCCACCAAAATCAGCCTGTTTACTTCATTTCTTAATCATTAAGTGTCCTGCTCAGGATAAATCTTAAACACAAACTTTAATAAGAGGATTTGTAAGGGATTTAAAAATGTTTATGTCCTGTTTCCTAATTAGAAAAATTATATCAGCTGATATGTAAAGAAAACAAATCATTTATATCATCATCTGTCCAAAAAACAAAAAAGTCCGGTATTTGCTGTTTTTGTTGTTGTTTTGTTTTGTTTTGTTTCTCTCCAATATCAACTTGCAGTCACTGAAAATAAACACCTCTTGACTCATCTTGTATTTCAGACACTGAATATTGAGTTTACACAAGGTTTATTACATCAATTATTGATAAGACCTCCTGTAGAGAATCAGAAACGACACAACCATAAACGTTTCAGTCGCTCGAGATGAAGTCGTGCAATTCTGAATGAACGCATCATGAAGTTCTTGTAACTGGAGGACGGTCGGCCATTTTTAGAAGTCACAGCAGTTTTGTTTAACCCACAGAATGTACTTTCATTTTGTGTTGATTGTGGCACCGCGTGTGGACACAACTGTTTCCTGTCGTAAAGGTCTTGGTTAACGTGAGTGACAGAAACTCGCCACTTGTTTACACAAAACCAGCTTGTCCACAAACACAAAATACTGAAGTGATTTAAAGAAAAATCTCCTCCTGCTTCCAACCACAGAGAGTAAAAAGAGAACGGCGGATCCATCATGTTCTGAGACAACAAATTGTCTCTTCTGGTCTGTGTCGTAAAGTGTTTTGTAGCCTTTCTGCTGACTGAGCGGACCAGGCGAAGGCATCGTAACAGACAGGAAGTGATCTCCAATATGCTCGCCGATGGTCTCATTTGTTGTTGTAGTTAAGATGTGAAACATCTTGATTAAATTTAGACACTTCATAACTTCAAGACTTAAAGAACCACGTTAATGTGCGACACAATTTGTCCTTCTTAAGCCACCGTACGTCTCCTGACTGTTTACATTTTAAAACCCTGGTGGTGAAGTTGACAAGGCAACATTCCTGTCATTTTGAATGTGAATTTAGCCTGACCCATGAACTTACTGTTGTTGTTTATTTGTAAATATGTTGATTTTGTCAGACACTGATGTGACTGTCAGGCGTCAGATTGACTCAGAGGTGCAGCTGCCTCACTGGCAGCTTTGATTAAATATCATCCGGTCAAATGAGAAGAACTAAATTGTGAGTTTGTCTGTAATAAGAGCGGAGGTTCAGGACTGTGAGAGCTCGTGTCGGCTGTGATTTGAGCTGGTTATGAGTTTTGCTGTTTGCAGACTGAGAAAAAGATTTGGTCACTTCGCTGTTGTGCAGGTGTTTCTGTGTGAACTCAGATCTTCGCTGTTGTCTGTATCTCCATAAACTTCCGTCAGTGTAGCTATGGGGGGGGGGGGGGGGGGGGGGTTTGTGCTT